>JASVEL010009500.1:22500-53534 GCA_032618575.1 Nicotiana noctiflora | reverse complement strand
AATGGTGGCTCAAGGTCCAATATCTCCACTTATCTATCAAACACATCCACCCACATATCAAACACCTCCACCGACATACCAAGCATCACCACCTACGTGTAAACCTTCATCTCCTAGATATTCCCAACCAGCCTCTGTCCATCACACTTATAACTCCCAACCATCCCACTTCCAATCACCACCAGCTCGTCAAAACTATACAAGAACAAAACTAAACTTCAGCCGCAAACCACCCAGATAATACACCGCTATTGTTGAGCCCATCGACCAGTTGTACGAGAGGTTAAAAGACGTATGTTAGATTACTCATGTTCCCGCAGTGGCATTAGAAAATCCATCCCAATGGGTCAATCCGAACAAAACTTGTGTGTACCATTCTGGTACGAAGGGGCACACCACTGCTCAGTGCCGAACATTGAAGGATAAGATCCGGACGCTAATTGACAACAAGGTCATACAGGCGAAGGAAGTCGCACCTAATGTCCGCGACAATCCCTCCCTGGTCATAGAGGTGATGGTATACATATGATAGAGACAAACGAAGAATGGGACCCTGAGGGATCGATCGGGCTCATTCGAGAAGGCGATGACTTTAAAGTTGTAGTCACCCTTACTCTTATTGTGGTATAGACTCAGTCACCAATCAAGGTTGAAGTAGCTGCATCAGTTCTATTCGAGGCGGAGATAGCTCCACCTACATCCACCCCCGCTCCATTTGAGGTAGAAGTGGTCACACCTTTCACAGTGACATCATCAACTACACCTCCTTTCAATTCAAAAGGAATACCCTAGGATTATGTTGCTGAGGCTCGGCAAAAAGGGAAGGCCGGGGTAGAGGAATCTGACACTGCACAAGGAATAACTAGAACTGAAGAGTATATACACTTGAACATTTGGGAGGTTCAAGTAAGAAGGGCACTACTAGGCAGACTGTCATTGAGACTGAACCAGATGACATATGGAGGAAAGTACAGGTAAAAGAGTATTTAATTATTGACCATCTGAACAAAATCCCTGCTCAAATATCTATCCTGTCACTGTTGCATAATTCAATAGTACACAAGAACGCTTTAATGAAGGTGCTGAGCGAGGCCTATGTACCCAACACCATCACTGGCGGAGAAATGGCCAATATGGTAGGGCAAGTGCTGGAGAGTCATAAGATTATCTTCCACGGGTATAAGCAACCGCCTGAGGGCTTGAATCACAATCGACATTGCATATCACAGTGCAATTTGAAGATAAGTTCATTGTCAGGGTCCTGGTTGATGGAGGTTCAAGCCTAAATATTTGTCTGTTGTACACTCTGAAAAGGTTAGACAAAGGTTTCCATAAAATAGGGGTAGGAAACATGAATATGAAAACTTTTGGTGGGTCCTAGAGGGCCACGGTCGGGGAAATCAACCTTTGCTTGCAGATGGGGCCAACTTGGTTCGACGTCGAGTTTCAGGTGCTCGATATACCAGCCTCATATAATCTTCTGTTGGGTTGACTATGAAACCATGCTGCTGGAGCCATGCCTTTTACACTACATCAAGCCGTGAAGTTCAAATGGAATCGTTAGAAGGTGATGATTCACGGAGATGAAAGTAACCCCATTTAAATCAGTTAAACCATCCCGGTCATTGGACATAGAAGAAGGCTAGGAGTGAAAACTTATCATCACATCGAACGGGTCAACGCCGTCGAGAAGGATAAATGGTGGAGTGGTAAAATAGAAAGCATATTGGCATGGTGTGGATATGAACCCGGTAAAGGGTTGGGAAAGAACCTTCAAGGTATCACTAAACCGATACAGCTAAAAAAGTATGGTACCACCTTTGGGCTCGGATACTAGTACACATGTCAAGAGTATATAAATTGGTAGCCTCCATGGCATGGACCATACTACCTTCTTGAGCAGCCAATGCCACGTCTGGAACAAGCTTTTCACCAACCTGATATGATATGGGGGACTGTCGAAGAAGAAGCACTAGTTGGGTTAAATAATTTGTTCTTGGAGGATGAAGACATGGACTAGAATGCCATAATTGAGGCGGATGGGGAGGGGAAGAAGGCCTCACTATATCATGAAGAAGGGGGTTGTTCTTAGGAACTGGACAGCCACATCATCCCGAGCCCGCCGAGTCCCTAAATAGCTTGGCAGAATTTACTTCTATAGCCATTCTAGGCATTTAAGATTTCTCATAATTTTATTTTAAGCTTTACTTGTTTCAAAATAATTGCTCGATTCATAGAGTCGTACTTTGTCTGGATGATTTTTTAGTTTCAATCAAACATACTGGCTCTTTATTATTCACTACAATCTTTACATTTTTCCTTTCTACAGTGTTATTATTACTTTTCCTGATGAACCAGTGACCGTGACATGTAATGAGGCAACGCAACACGAGAATAGTGATTCAGATGAAGAAGATGAGATACCTAAGGAAATTGTCAGGGAGGTTGAAAATTTTAAGAATAATCCTAAGTCCAATATGGACGAGACCGAGGCAGTAAATTTGGGAGACGCTGAGACAGTCAAGGAGACTTGCATCAGCATTTACTTGTCACCGATAGAAAAGGAAAAGTACATTTGGTTCCTAAAAGAGTATAAGGACATTTTTGCATGGTCATACGATGACATGACTGGTTTGAGAACGTCCATAGTGGCTCGCAAGCTGCCTATCAATCTGATGTATCAACCAGCAAGCATAAACTCAGAAAGTTCAAACCACATATGAGCCTGAAAATCAACGAGGAAGTTACCAAGCAGATAAAATCCAAAGTTCTCAGGGTGGTTGAATACCCAACCTGGTTAGCTAACATTGTGCCGGTTCCAAAAAAAGGATGGGAAGGTCCAACTATGTGTTAACTATCGAGATTTAAATAGAGCAAGTCCCAAGGACGACTTCTTACTACCAAATATACACATCCTAATCGATAATTGCGCCAAGCATGAACTCCAATTCTTTGTAGATTGCTTCGCAGCTTATCACTAGATTTGGATGGATGAAGAAGATGCAGAGAAGACAGCTTTTATCACATCGTAGGGTGTGTACTATTACAAGATGAATCCATTTGGTCTGAGGAATGCTGGGGCCACTTACATGAGAGCCATGACAACCATCTTCCATGATATGATACACAAAGAAATAGAGATGTATGTGGATGATGTCATTATCAAATCCAAGAGGGCCATAGATCACATAGCAGACTTGAGGAAGTTCTTTGATAGACTGAGGAGGTACATTTGAAACCGAACACCGCAAAGTGTGCATTCGGGGTTCTCGCAGGAAAGTTATTGGGATTCATCGTCAGTCATCGAGGGATAGAGCTGGATCCATCTAAAGTCAAGGCTATTCAAGAGTTACCACCGCCTAAGAGCAAAAAGGACGTGATGAGCTTCCTAGGACATCTTAAATATATCAGTCGCTTCATAACACAATCCACATTCATATATGAACCCATCTTCAAGATGCTAAGAAAATATGTCGAAACAAGCTGACATCTCAAATATATTAGTCGATTCATAACCTAATCTACAATCATATGTGAACCCATCTTGAAGATGCTAAGAAAATATGTTGAAACAAGATGGACTGAGGATTGTTAGAAAACCTTTGATAAGATCAAGAAATACCTATCCGCACAGCCAGTGCTGGTCCCGCTGAAGCCGGGATGGCCTTTGCTCCTTTATCTATTTATTAGAGGAGCCTTTAGATGTGTTCTGGGAAAACATGATGAGATAGGGAGAAAGGAGCAAGTCATATACTACCTAAGTAAGAAATTCACACCTTACGAAACAAGGTACTCTCTATTGGAACGCACTTGTTGTGCTTTGACCTGGACAGTCCAGAAATTGAGGCACTACTTCTGCACCTACACTATATATCTCATATCCAGGATGGACCCTCTGAAGTATATATTCCAGAAACCCATGCCAACCGGGAAGTTATCTAAGTGGCAGATACTACTAAGTGAATTCGATATCGTCTATGTGACTCAAAAGGCGGTAAAAGGACAAGCATTGGCAGATCACCTTGCTGAAAATCCAATGAGATGCGCATACGAGTCATTGAAAATATATTTTCCTAATAAAGAAGTGTCGTTCATAGGGGAAGACATTACCGAAACATATGATGGTTGAGGATGTTCTTCGATGGAGCTGCAAATTTCAAACGAGTAGGCACTGGTACAATTTTGATATCAGAAACGGGTTAGAATTATCCGGTATATGCTAAACTCAGATTTCACTGCACCAACAATATGGCAGAATATGAAGCATGCATACTAGGACTCAACATGGCAGTCGACATGAACATCCGGAAGTTGTTGGTGATCGATGATTCAAATTTTGCTTGAGCACCAGGTACAAGGAGAATGGGCCATCAAGAATTCTAAGATATTGCCATATCTGCATCACGTGCAGGAATTGAGAAAGAGGTTCACGAAGATAGAATTCCGACATGTGCCCAGAATTCAGAATGAGTTTGACGACGCATTGGCCACTTTGTCATCTATGATAAGATAAGAATTATATTGATCCCACTCCGGTAAAAATCCATATCAGCCAGCATATTATGCTCATGTTGAAGAAGAAACGGATGGAAACCCTTGGTTCCATGACATCAAGGAGTACTTATCAAAGGGAGAATACCCGGATCATGCAAATCACACTAAAAAATACGCACTCTGGAGATTATCAATTACTTCTTCCATAACGGAGGAAACTTTTATAGAAAAACTCCTGATTTAGGTTTACTAAGGTGTGTCGGCACGAAGGAAGCTTCTAAGCTACTTGAGGATATGCATGACGGGACCTATGGCTCTCACATGAACAATTTTGTCTTGGCTAAGAAGATACTCAAAGTCAGTTACTTTTGGATGACCATGGAGACGGATTGCATTCAGTATGTCTGCAATTGCTTTCACTGTCAAGTACATGCCGGTATGATAAAACTGTCGCCAAATGATCTCAATGCAACAAGCTCACCTTGGCTATTCACCACCTGGGGGTGGATGTTATTGGTCCGATCGAGCTCACTTCTTCAAACAGACACAGGTTTATTCTGGCCACCATTGATTTCTTCGCAAAATGGGTAGTGGTTGCATCCTACAAAGTTGTACCCAAGAAAGTTGTCGCAAAATTTGTCAAGGATCGTATTGTTTTCCAATTCGGAGTCCCTGAATCCGTTATTACTAATAATGCTTCCAATCTCAATAGTGATCTGATGAAAGCTATGTGTGAAGCTTTCAAAATCAAGCATAAGAATTCCACAGCCTACAAACCTCAGATGTATGGAGCCGTAGACAACAAAAATATTAAGAAGATACTAAGGAAAAGGGTAAAAAACCATAAACAATGGCATGATAATATACATTTTGCTTTATTGGGATACCGCACTATGATTTACACATCAACTGATGCAACTCCCTACATGTTGGTTTATAGTACCGAGGTTGTCATCCCAGCCGAGATGGAGATTCCTTCTTTAAGAATTATACAAGAAGATGAACTCGGCGATATAGAGTGGATAAGGGGTCGCTATGAACAATTGACACTTATCGATGGAAAGAGGATGAACGCAGTATGTCACGACCAACTTTACTAGAACAGAATGTCTAAAGCTTTTAAAAACGGTTCAAGCCAAGACAGTTCGCACCAGGATAGGTGGTATTAAAGAAAATCTTCCCATATCATGTGGAGAAATTCTCTCCCAACCGGCAAGGTCCGTACATGCTTCAGAGGGTACTTTAGGAAGAACACTTATACTTGCAAAAATGGATGGAGAAATCATGCCAAAGCCGATCAATTCAGACACAGTCAAGAGATACTATGCTAAGATTATCTATATTAATTTCTTTTTAAGAGGGGATACGTAGGCAGCCTTATGGGTTTGGTCATATCATAATAAAATTTTGATTCCCCCCAAAGCTCAAAAACTAGGGTAGAATTTTGAAGGGGACCCTCAAAATTCCGAAGCAAGTCCAGCCAACGCCATCGCATGCCAGAAAGTCAGTTAAGAAACTAGGGTAGAATTTTGAGAAAGATTCTCAAAATTCCGAAGAAGATTTAGCAAGGCCTATTATCCGCAAATGGTCAATAGATCATCTATCAAACTGGGCCAGAATTATGAGGAGGCTCCTCAATATTCCAAAATAAGAGAGCTGCAATGTCTCTGAAATGTGTTATAGTCACTAGTTTATCTGAAATTACTTGATATATCGATGTATTTCTAAAAATGACTCTATTTTATCCATAATTGTATACTTTTGAAAACTCTATTTCCTTGACACACAGGTGTTACCCAGGGAAACTCGAAAAGGCCTCCATAACAGGGGGGAAGTAAGGCCAGCGGACAAAAGCACGAACCAACCTTCCCTTACAAACTTACAATTTTTCTTTGAATACAGGCACATCTGACGTAACGATAACATCCATGGATATATATACGTAGAAATATCACTGTCAACCAGGCCATCAGATACCGAATATAGCTCCAGCTAAGACATATGCTACTCTTATTTGCTCCTTGTTCCACGCATGGGACTAAACCTTGTCCCGCATATCTGCATAAGGCTAATCATTGTCTCCCTATTTGCATGAAGCTAATCCTTGCCTCCCCACTTGCATGAGGCTAATCCTTTCCTCCCTATTTGCATGAGGTTAATCCTTGCTTCCATATCTGTGTAACGCTAAGCCATGTCTCCCTATTTGCATGAGGCTAATCCTTGCCTCCCTATTTATACGAGGCTAATCATTTCTTCCATATCTGCATGAGGCTAAGCCCTGCCTCCCTATTTGCACGAGGCTAATCCGTACCTCCCTATTTTCATACGCTAATCCTTGCCTCCATATATGCATGAGGCTAATCCCTGACTCCTTATTTTGCATGAGGGTAATCTTTGTCTCCCTATTTGCATGAGGCTAATCCTTGCCTCTATATCTATATTAGGCTAAGCCCTACCTTCGTATTTGCTTGAGGCTAATCCTTGCCTCCCTATTTGCATGAGGCTAATCCTTGCCTCCACATCTGCATGAGGCTAATCCCTGCCTCCATATTTGCATGAGTTTAATCATTTCCCTATTTGTATGATGCTAATCCTTACCTCCATATATTCATGAGGTTAATCCCTGCCTCCCTATTTGCATGAAGTTTATATTTGCATCCTTATTTGCATGAGGCTAATCCTTGCCTCCATATATGCATGAGGCTAATTCGTGTCTCTTTATTTTCATGAGGCTAATCCTTGCCTCCCTATTTACATTAGGCGAATTCTTGCCTCCGTATCTGCATGAGGCTAATCCCTGCCTCTCTATTTATGTGAGGCTAATCCTTACCTCCATACCTACACGGAGCTAATCCATGCCTCCCTATCTGCATACGGCTAATCATTACCTCCCCATTTGCATAGGACTAAGCATTATCCCTTTTTCATACTAATTTGGCTATATTTCTTGCACTATCTATTTGATTTTCAGTTGGTCTAAGCTCTGCCTTCTATTTCACAAGACTAAGGCTTATCTTGTGAACATCATTGCTGCGGGCTGAAATATTGCCAATATATCCGAAGGTGTCATAGTCTAAAGGCATCATCCTTATATTCGGAAGACAACATGCCATGGTTTGAGGATCTCCCAAATTTGAATATCATTATTCAAAGGAGTCATGGTTCGAAGGCACCATTTTTATGGCCCGAGAACATTATTTCATGGATTGAAAATTCTTTACTAAACAGTCCATGGCCCAGGATGTCATCATCCAAGGATGTCATCTTTAACCATCCAAAGATAACTTTCATGGTCCAAGGAATCCGCATCATGTTTAAATTATTGCAAATACATGTTTGTAGCATCTTTTATCTGCAGGTAACCAGTAAGCAACCACTATCCTAGCAGGAGGGATCTTGCTTTAGTTTCTTCAACTATCCCGAGCCTTAACCGCTCACCATAGCCGCTTCCGCATCGCATGTCCTTTCTTGCAATAATTTCAATCGGATTCCGCAGATGAATCCAGAACTACACATGGCCTAATTCCAATAAAAGCAGGGATATGTAGGCAACTCAAAGACTAGAGTCTAGCATCTGCCTTTCATAACATCCCGCCTAGTCAAAATTAGCCAACATTTCTTTACCCAAAAACTCTTTCATTCTTTCCGGATAAAGAAAGGCAGCCGTTGATACCTAATTTTTTTCTTTATATTTTTAATATATATATATATAAATAATTTCAAAATATCATATACACTTATATAAGTATGCATAAGCATTTTTATAAAAATAATTTATAATTTTAAAGGCTTCAAATCGATTTATTTCCTTCCTTTTTACTCATAAAATCTCCAATAATTGTCCTTCAAATTATCTTTGTGGTGATTTAGCCATCTAAATTCTGTATCAATTCCAAAATATTGTTAAAATATTTTAGTGCATTTTTTATAATTGCATTTGGATGTTTTAAGCTAATTGCATATATTTGCAATACTAGTCCTATTAATACATAATTACATTTATATGCATAAAATGATTTTCTATATTTTTAAAATGTTAAATATATATTTTAAATCATATTTAGTACACGAGATTATTTTTTATAAATCATTTATTATTTATTAAAATTATATATGGTTAAATTGGCTATTTAAAACTTAGCCAATTTCTATTTCAATTTTAGCCTCAATCCAACCTAATAACCCAGCCCAATTTCAGATTAAATTACCCGACCCTGGCCCTTACTACACCTACCCGACCCAAGAAACCCATCAGATTTTCAGATCAACGGCCAATATGTGTTCTTTCCTTTTTAATTCCAAACGACCCCTTAACCCAAATCATTTTCTATACACTGTCACCCTAAAATTGTCTCTGCTCTCAAAACACTCTCAACCTAACCCTAATCTTTAAAGGTCGACCTCCCACCTGCAGCCATCTCTGGTGACCTCTCATTGTCTCTTAAGCCTCAAATGGCTTCTCACGTGCCAATCTTGCCTTCTCTAAGGCCCTCAAGAGCCCAGGACCATGATGACTTGCATCTAGAGTTCATCTGTGGCTTTTACAGTGTGATATCAAGCAAAATAATTCTATATTTGCTACGATCCTTAGGATTCTAGATAGTTTTATTCATCTATTTATGGGTTCTTTCGAAACCCTAATTTCTTTTCTATAGATATAGGACAATTTGAGTTTATTTCTTGAATTTTTGACACTGTCCTTGAGGTTCTTTACAAGAATCGTATGATTTCAAGTGTTTTTCATCTTCTTCTATAATTAGGGTTTTTAGAACTGCTTTTTAAAACCTTGTTTAATTAATTATTTATGTTTAAACTTCTATTTCTCACATATCTTGACTAATTCTATGAGTTTATTACATTTTTAACTCGTCTATGTTGAAAACCCTAATTTTTTTCGGGTTCTTCGTTTGGTTATGTGTATCAGCATGACTGACCGATTCTCGTTTTTGAGTTTTTGTGATCTTTCGTGACTACCTTGCCTTGATATGATTCTACTGAGTTTCTTAGCCTAACTTACACTGATTCTATGTGCTTGTTCATCTTGACCATTCAAGACTTGCCTCTTTCTCATTGAATCAGTATTGTTTAACTTCCATACTTGCTAGAGTTGTATGTCGGCTCTTGACTATCCATGTCTTACTTTATTTATATGGTAAACGATAACTCTGTTCACGACTTTCTCTTTGATTGATTCTGAATTCCCTGTTTCTTAGTTTGATTTGAAAACTTTCCTTTAAACCTTTGACTCTTACCTTCCTACTTAATATGATTGATTTACTTGCTTAAACTAACTTTTCCTTACCTAGTCTGCATGGTTACTTGATTCTTACCGACTATCTCCTTAATTAGAGTTTTTCTGAACATAGCCCTAATTGTTCACTTTATGCCTACTATGTCTGAATTATTTTCTTGTCTGTTATGCTCCAGTTACACATTGATTTCTTTCCTTATTTGTTACTTGTTCTTACTGTTTGAACTGATTCCCTTAAATTAAGGGAGTATTTTACTGATTTTACTCTAATTGGTTTTGAGTTCCATAATTGCTATACAATTATGATCCTTGCCTTATTTTACCTAGTTTTGAACTACTATATAGTAGTATATATATGCTCTCTCATTAACAGTCAACATACACGAACACATTAGATCAAACTCTCTCACACTCAAAACTCTTCTGCTCTCTTTCTTTGGCTATTTGCTCTTATTCTGAATTAGTCGACTACAAGTCGAGGCTAACTATTATGCTCTCCTTAACAATCAACACACACGAACACATTACTGCTTTATCTATCATGCTTGTCTAACCCTCTTAGGACCTTTCAGAACATGTTATATTCCCCTGGTAGTCTATCTCAACCCTGTTTTGAATGTTGTCTATTTGTTATCCAGTTTTTATATGCATTTACCTTGCAAACTGATCTGTCACTTTAAATGTCTGATTCTATGATTGATTCTGAAATTCATATTGTATTGATACCACTAGCTATCCCATAATCCCATAAACCCCCACAAGAACTGATTGCTCTTGTATACTATGTGCTATATATGTCCCCAATTTCCACCACCTCTGTGGGAAGGGCTATTATTTAAGTTTTTTGAATATGTCCTAGCTATATGTTTGATCTGTTGTTTATTTGATTACACGATTATATGACCAATCATATATGCCATTTATAATTTTATCCCACAGAATTGACTTAGGACCCTTTTTAAAAAAAGAATTAATTAACTCAAAATGTTTAAAAAGGAATAAATGGTTTTATATAAAAAGGATGCAATACATATTCTGAAATAAGCTATACTAATTGAAAAAACTGCATCCAATAATTATTTTACTGAAAAACTCTCCTATTTATAAAATTACTAAGCTTTTTCAAATATTGCTTTCCTATAAACCCTTTTCAAGACTATGTCAAACACTCTCACTCCACTCTTAGGTCCTTAAGTTCTGCCCCTCCAGTGTGTGACTGTCTTGGGATCCCTATGAGGCCCCTCTAAACTTTGTTTCACTGGAGTTGGCTATTCCACACTACACTTACTCAGTTATGATTATAAAGTCTAGGTGTGAGTACTGTCCAGGATTCTTGAGATCCTTAGGGAACTCTGATACACCTAGACAATGATATTGTCCATGAATTTGGCATTTGAGGCTATTGGAGGCTTGGAAAAATCATTTGGGCATGTGTTAATCTCCCTATAGTGTAACTCTTCTTTTATTTTTGTCTATTTATGCAAAATTATTTCGCTGGTCTATAATAATTATTTTGTAAATGAATATTGGGGTTGGCTAGTGGAAAGGGAAGGGTAGTCATATATGTTATCAATATCTGTGGGTAGAAATCATGCCTTAGGTTTGCATTTCCCATATGTGCATTAGAATCCATGTTTAGGACCAATACATTCCAAGCATTTCATGCATTAGATATCAGGTTCCTGGGTTTACTGTTTCAGCCTCTCATTTGACATTATTTGTATCAATCAGAAATCCTTCTTTAGACTAAATAATAACACTAACACAAAATTGTTATTTTTAAAATCATGTTGTAACCTGCTGTGCCTTTAGAAATCCTGCTTTAGAAATCTTGCATACAAATCATTCTATACCTTATGTGTGCATATTAGATGCCATGTTTAGGTTCACGTTCATACTTATGCCTAGTTAAACTACTGATGCTTGAAAGGGAGTATTTAAGGTCTCATCCTGCTTTAACATACTGGTAATAATCCCTGTATTTTTGTAACACCTAGAACATCATGCTCGTAGGCAAAACAAAAAAATGACTTCTGAACTTCTAATGGTTCTGATAACAATTGTGTCCTATCCCACGCCTAGGCAAGCTTTAGGTATTCAACCCTTATAAAACTAGAAACTGCCTCTGTTTGTGTTTATTGTATAATAGTTAACATGCTTAAAATCAGTAGGCAAACTTATAGGGCCATTACTTATGAGTTATATAAAATAAACTGCCTATCTTATATGTTTTTATATTCACTTAGACATCATGCCTTAGGATCCTGTTAATGATACTGCCCTTATTTGTGTTTGAGTCGTGTTGTTTACATGTCTTATCTGTGGAGGTAAAACTGAGCGTCATATTTGATCCTATATGCTTTTATTCACTAAGAGTCCTATGTGTTCTTGCTTGTCGCCTTAGTATTCTATCCTTTAAACCTTAGGGGTATGTCTAGAATTGCCAATAGGCAGAGGTCCTAATTTCCTCCAGGACCATTAAGAAGGGACGTGTAACAGCACGTATAGGGATCGTTAAATAACACTTGTTTTAATAACCACTAAGAGGTGGAAATGGGTAGATATGAATATGATGACTACACGTTAATGTCACGTTTAGCCCCTCGTTGAGAAGTGTTTACCGGGCATTGCGTAGGGTGATCCTGTAGGTTAACCAACCTAGGACCCCTCCTTCCCTAAATCATTTGCCTAAAACTTTGCTTTTCTATATAACTTGTGCAGATTCTTTGTCTTATTGTTTGAGTCGCACAATGTCTAACATTCTTTATTTGTAATTATTTGTGTCAAGTACTTATTCGTCAAAGGACTAATTCATAAGTATAAGTTCGACCGGAACCCATAGTTGTAGACCAAGAGGGGTGCCTAACACCTTCCCCTCAAGGTTATTTCGAGTCCTTACCCTAAATCTCTGGTAATGCAAAACAATCTAAGAGTTAATCGTTCTAGGTGCCCTAACACACCATAATCCTTTAGGTGGCGATTCTTCAAAATACTCAATTTTCAAAAGGAAGTGAGTTATTACCCCCCATAAATGTCGAAACTCGTACCTTTTCTTCCCCATAACAAGTAAGGGGAAAAAAGGGAGCGCGACACGCGGAATAACCAATGACCCGCGACCCGATTCGTTTCTTTCTCAGATTATTTTTAAATCTATTTTCCCGCAATATTTCAAACAGAAATATTTCCACCTATTCCAACAACCATTGTTGTTTCTGAAAGGTTGCAAATCTTTTCATAAACAGCGCCAGAAGGCTATAAATATGCTTTGTATCCCAAAATATTTCCTTATGAAATTTTCTGATCTTCTTCTTTTTCTTCTGCACAAAATTTTTCAGTGTGTTTTACAACCATTAAGTGGTTCGCACTTCATCAGAGTTTTTGGTATCAATACACTGATGAGTTAAATCGTTTTATCCTGGGAGGATAATATTCCAGCACCTCACATACTTGAGGGGAATAATTTCCTTAAAGACACACTGTGCATTCAGTGGGATCGATTTATTACGAAATTATTTTTGCAGAATTATTTCAACATTCTGTTGCTGCTAACTTTTTTTTTTTTTTCAGAAAGTTTGTTGCTTTGTTATTCATTATAGTAATACAGATTGAATAACAAGTTAAAAATAAAATCTCAAGCTTTATAATTTATACCACCCTGTGCACAAGTGCTCACCCAAAGAATAGAGGTTGTAATGGCCCTCTTATAATAAAATATAAAAAAAAGATTCAAACTTATTTTCTTAATAATAAAACAATTGTAGTTAAATTTAATTTTTTTGTCGGATTCGATTCCGAACTCTTAAATCAATTTGTATTTGCAGCAGACGTTTATGTTATTTATTTAGTACTAGAGTTGTGCGTTCATATGCATGTGTCGTATTCAAAATTCTAAATGTTCGTTTCTCTGACCAAGAAATAAAATGAGATTTACGTTCAAAAACGGCTGTTTTGCGGACAAAGTTTGCAATGTTTTTTTCTATTGATATAGACGTTAAGTACTTAACGATTTTTATTTATTTATTTTTCAGAAAGGCAACCAAAATAAATATTGTATGTTGTCATAAATAATACTACTGTTCTAACTTTAATAATAATAATAATAATAATAATAATAATAATAATAATAATAATAATAATAATAATAATAATAATAATAATAATGGGATTTTACAATTAGGAAGGTTATTTGTATAGTTATCAGTATATAATGAGAAATAAATTGGTTTAAGAGTATCCTGAAAGCAAATTCCAGTAAACTGTTAGAATAGGAATATTAAAAACAAACAGAACGCAAAGAAGTTGCAGAATTTCAGGTAATGAGAAGATTTTTTGAACTCCTCTATTTTGTATATTTTGGTCAATTGCCAATAAAAGGTTGAGGAGAAAATCATACACTTCTTCTATATTTTCTTTTTATTTTTTCCTTAAATTTCTTAATTTATGGAGTTAACAACAGAAATATTTATTTACCATATCTTTTCATGATATCACACGGTATTAACTATTAATCAAGTAAAGGGATTCAAATGCAAGTACAACTAATTACTTAGCGATCTTAAAGACAAGTGCTACAAAACAATTTCGCTAAGTTATATATATTGTCACTACGGAAAAGGTCTAATATGCCCGTGAATTATGTGAAATAGGATAAATATGTCAGTCGTTAATAGTTGAGCCCAAATATGCTCAAATCGTCCAATAGTTATGCAAATTTGCCCCATTTTTAACGGAAGAAGTATTTTTCTTTTCTATTTTTAATTAATTAAAATCAAAATATTTTTTTCTAAAGCAATTTTTCTAAAATTCTTTTTACTAAAAACTGAAGAAAAAAAATAATAAAAAGTTTTCCAATTTTTACAAAAGAATTGAAAATATTTTCTAAAATAATATTTTTGTAAAAACATAAATAAAATCTAAAAAATCAATTTTCTAAAGCAATATTTTAGTAAAAACTAAATTTATTTTTACTAAAAATTGAACAAATGATAAAGTATTGCTTTAAAAGAGGGTAGCGGACGCTCATAGATTAAGGATCGGGTCGTGGAACATAGGCACTCTGATGGGTAAGTCCATTGAGTTGGCGAAGATTCTTCAGAAGAGGAGGGTCAATATAGCCTGTGTTCAGGAGACTAGATGGAAAGGGACGAGGGCCCGGGATGCATACGGGTTTAAGTTGTGGTACTCTGGGGTCGTGAGGGGTAAGAACATAGTGGGCATCCTAGTGGATAAGGACCTTAGGGAGTCCGTGGTGGAGGTTAGGCGAGTGAACGATAGGTTGATGTCTATTAAGTTGGCTATCGGGGGTTGCGTCCTCAACGTTATCAGCGCCTACGAACCGCATGCGGGCTTAGATGAGGAGGTCAAGAGGCGTTTTTGGGATGACATGGATGAGTTGGTGTGTAGTATCCCCCAATCCGAGAAGTTGGTCATTGAAGGGGACTTTAATGGGCATATTGGGGCGGATGCTAGTGGTTATGGTGAGGTGCACGGCGGCTTTGGCCTCGGGGCTAGGAACGGAGGAGGCACCGCGCTGTTGGATTTCGCTAGGGATTCCAAGCTTCTGATTGCTAAATCGACATTTCAGAAGAGGGAGGAACATTTGGTCACATTCAAAAGTTCGGCGGCGAGGACTCAGATCGATTACCTCATTCTCAGAAAGAGCGATAGAGGTCTGTGCAGGGACTGCAAGGTTATTCCGGAAGAATCCCTTTGTACCCTTCATAGACTCCTGGTGATGGATGTCGGACTCTGGGTGAAGAAGAAGCAGAGGGGTGCTCGGGTCCGACCATAAATTAGATGGGGTGCTATGACTAAAGAGAAAGCCCAGGAGCTGGAGAGGAGGGTATTTGATGGTGGAGCTTGGAGAAGTTCTGGGGTAGTAGACGCAATGTGGTCAGAAATGGCGAATCTGGTTAGGGAGGTAGTGCAAGATGTGCTTGGGGTAGCCAAAGGCTATCTAGGCAGACATTAGGGCGACTGGTGGTGGAACGATGTAGTGCGAGAAAAAGTAGAGGTGAAGAAAGCGGCTTTTGCGAAGTTGGCAGGGAGCACAAGCGAGGAAGAAAGGCGGGTGAACGGAGAGAGCTATAAGGTGGCAAGGAAGGAAGCGAAATTGGCGGTCACGGAAGATAAAAATGCGGCTTTTGGTCGCATGTACGAGGAATTGGGGGAGAAAAGTGGGGACAAGAAGTTATTCCGTTAAGCCAAAGTAATGGAAAGGAAGGCGAGGGACCTGGACCAAGTTAGGTGCATCAAGGATGAGGATGGTAGAGTCCTAATGGGGGAGTCTCAAGTCAAACAGAGATGGCAGACGTACTTCCGAGTCCTTCTCAACGAGGAGGGGGACCAAAGCATAGAACTAGGGGAGCTGGGGCATTCAGAGCGTCATAGAGACCTAAGGTACCACAGGCGCATTAGGGTGGAAGAGGTCGTTGGGGCTTTGCGTAGGATGAGTAGAGGTCGAGCGACCGGGCCAGACGAAATTCCGGTGGAGTTCTGGAAATGCATGGGTAAGCCAGGAATTGAGTGGCTCACCAGGTTATTCAATGCGATCTTCAGGACTAAAAGGATGCAGGAGGAGTGGAGGTGGAGTATAGTAGTGCCCTTGTATAAGAACAAAGGGGATATCCAGTGTTATAGCAACTATAGGGGCATCAAATTAATAAGCCACACTATGAAGGTCCGGGAGCGGGTGATCGAGGCCAGGATGAGGGAGTCGACATCTATTTCCATGAACCAGTTCGGTTTCATGCCGGGTCGGTCCACTACAGAAGCTATCCACCTTGTCAGGGAGATTGGTGGAACAGTTCAGGGATATGAAGAAGGACGTGCACATGGTGTTTATCGACTTGGAAAAGGTGTATGACAAGGTCCCTAGGGAGGTGCTATAGAGGTGTCTGGAGGCTAAGAGTATGCTGGAAGCCTACATCAGAATAATCAAGGACATGTACGATGGAGCTAAGTCTAGGGTCAGGACAGTGGGTGGCGACTCAGACCATTTCTCGGTGGTTATGGGGCTCCATCAAGGATCTGCGCTTAGCCCTCTCTTATTTTCCTTGGTGATGGATGCTTTGACGTGGCATATTCAAGGGGATGTGCCTTGGTGTATGCTATTTGCTGATGACATAGTCCTGGTAGACGAGATGAGGGTCGGTGTTAACGAGAGGCTAGAGGAATGGAGACAGACTCTCGAGTCTAAGGGCTTCAAACTAAGCAGGTCTAAGACAGAATATCCGGAGTGCAAGTTTAGCGTTGAACCGAGTGAAGTGGGAGGAAGCGTGATGATTGGATCTCAGGCCATAGCCAAGAGGGATAGTTTCAGATACATTGGATCGGTGATTCAGGGGGACGGGGAGATAGACAGGGATATCACTCACCGTATAGCGGCGGGGTGGTCGAAGTGGAGGCTTGCATTAGGAGTCTTGTGTAATAAGAAAGTGCCACAGAAACTCAAGGGGATGTTTTATAGAGCTGTGGTTAGACCTGCCATATTGTATGAGACGGAGTGTTGGCCGATAAAGAAATCTCATGTTCAGAGGATGAAGGTTGCGGAGATGAGGATGCTTAGGTGGATGTGCGGGCTCACCAGGTCAGACAAGATTCGGAATGAAGTTATTCGGGAGAAGGTGGGGGTGGCCCCAATGGATGAGAAGTTGCGAGAGGCGAGGCTTCGGTGGTTCGGGCATGTGCGGAGGAGAAGCCCCGATGCCCCGGTGAGGAGCTGTGAGCGGCTAGCGGTAGTCGGTGTGAGGCGAGGCAGAGAGAGGCCTAAGAGTTACTGGGGAGAGGTAATTAGGCAGGACATGGCCAGGATGCGGATTTCCGAGGACATGACCCTTGAGAGGAAAGTCTGGAGGTCTAGTATCAGGGTTGTAGGGTATGGGCTTCTAGATTTTTCGTACTCCTTTCCCGGGGTGGGTGAGGCGTGGTAGGGCCACCCATTGAGAATTAGTTTGCATTCTCTTATGGTAGTCATTTCAGGTAGTTACTGTTTTAATATTATTGCATGCCGGTTTATTTATGGTACGTATGTCTCTTATGTTTAGTTAATTATTTATGCGTTGTATGTTGGTGTAACTAATGTTGTTTTTGTTTTTGTTTTTGTTTTAGTTTGCCTCTCTTTCCCCTGCGCCGAGGATCAATTGGAAATAGCCTCTCTGCCCTCTTGGGTAGAGGTAAGGCCTGTCTACATATTACCCTCCCCAGACCCCACTTTGTGGGAATATACTGGGTTGTTGTTGTTGTTGTTGTTGTTGGCTGAGTATTAACAAAAATGGATAGAGGGGAAAATATAGGTAGGGGCTAGTAAAAGAGAATGTTTCACAAAGCACATTCTTTAAGACCTAATTAGCAATAAATAGAAATACTTTCCTATATTACGTGGTATAGATATGTTTTACAGTAATTGACGATGTATATAATGTATTAAACGTATTGTATTCAATAATAAAACATGAAATAACGCTGCACAAACAGTGATTCCAGTAAATTTGGATCTGTATTAAGATGTATTAATCTCTATTTAGCATAAAAAAGTAACGTATTTGCGCAATTTATGGGACGGTGAAGAAGATAAAAACGGAAGGAAATCAAAACAAATTTGATTTCCCTAATTTTAGTTAACTAACTTAAAGATACAATATTTGCTTTTCTTTCTACCGATTGACACAAATTCTATACACCTGAATACATGCAATTAAATACATCCGAATACAACTGTAATTAAAAACAGTTAAAAGTGATTGAAAATAGCGTGAGGATTTGGAAATATAGCTCATTCGATCGTTTAATGAAGTTGAATACAAGTTATGAATAGAGTTGAGTATATGTTACTAATACACCTCAATTTAATTCACTGTAGCTGAATACATATGAAATCAAACAACCATACATCTGAATACAGAAGTATACATCTGAAAATGACGTGAGGGTTTGGTGTGAAAATGGTAAAAATTTGTTCTGTTAATGGCGAAGAAGGGTTAGAAGGTGTATGAAAAGAGTGTTTGTGGGGGAATGGAAAATTGTATTGAATAAGAAAGAGAAAAGATGATAATTGGGTGAGAGAAAAATAAAATAATGAGAGAGAAAAATATTTTGTAGCATATATTAAGGCTTAATTATAGGATGGTATTAAATTTAAACTTTTGCTATAAACTAAAAAAGGTATTTATATAGTGTAAAATTTTAAAATGGTATTTATATGTTATAAATATAGTACTAACATATTCTATAGGTGGTAAAATTTCCCTAGTAAAATACTTTCCGCCCCATGGGTATTTGCTAAACGTCCCTTTTAAGCAAGGGAGTTTAGCATCCTATATCAACTCGGTATGCTAATTGGCTAGAGTTAACCCAATTTTTCATTTATTGGCATCAAATAGCCAATAAATATATATCACAATCTTAATTTTCTTTTTTATCTATATCAAAATCTTATTTTCCTTCTTTATTATATTTAAAATACGAAGTTATAAATATAATTGTTTATCATTTCTTGTTATGTTTATATCAAAGTGTATATCAATAATATAAATTATATATATAGTTATTACTTCCTTTACATCAATGTATACCACAATAAAAATATTGTATTATTTGTATATCACAGTGTATAGCACATCGGACATGTGTATACCAAAATTATAACCCGTGTATATCTCTATGTACATTAGTGATATCTCATGTATATTATGTGTATATGTGTATATTTATAAAAATTTGTGTTAAAAGTACGATATACAAGGTGATATCGTCCATAAAAATATTATGTTGTATATACGTATACACGATATATAAAGTGATATACACAATCTCCATAAAAACATATGTGTGATATACACGTTGATTGTTTTTACCTGAAACTAGCCTAAATCACTTTTAATCTTGCTCAAAATTTGTATATAGCCTCGTTTAGGTATTTTCAACCAATTTTAGTTAAACCCACTCGTTCAATCCAACCAAAAAAGAGAAAAGAGAAGAAAAATAAAGTTGAAATGTATTTTTTTCTCTCTTAATTTTTGCTTTTGAATTTCTCTGATGTGAGATCAGCCTTACCTTTTCATTCCACTATTTTTATTTTTATTTTTATTTTTGCATAATTTGCTTGTATGGGGATGAATTCACCCATCAACAACAAAAATTGGCCATGTGGCAAATAACACAAGAAAAATCACAAGAAAATATTTTTCAAATTAGTTGGAGGAACTTTCTATTCGTTCAATTTGGATTGTACTAGAAATACGAGAAACTAAATGGGTTTACATTAGTATTGCGTCTATTATGTCAGTGTCAATCGGTTAATTTACTATCCGCAAAAACGTTCGCTCTTCACTTCTCCTCATCTCCATAAACCCACAAAATTTCTGAAAAATGTACCAACCATTACAACTTTTCAAAGATTATCAAAGAACACATGCCCTTTCAAATAAAGATGGAAGAAAAAAATTTGACAGATTGAAGAAGAAAAAAAAAATTGGAGAAGAAATACAGGAGAGAGAAGAAAAATACGGGGAGAGAGAATAAATAAAAAACTGGGGTTATATAAAATTTGGTTATATAATGTCAATTTTTTTAAATTACCTCTGCCAAAAATAATATAAAATTAAAATATTGCCAATTTTCTTTACGTGTTGTCATGCCATACCATTTTTTCTTTAAGCAAAAGCTTATGTTTTGGTCTACTCGAACAGATATTGGCCCGTGGGATAAAGTAGACGCTAGACCTTCTTATTTCAAAATGGGCTAGAATTTAAGTGTGTTGGCCCAACCTCTCCATGGCATATGGGAAAAAAACGTAAAAATAGCAGCGGCTAGCTAATTTTCATACAGGTCATTTAAAAATGATTAACGTTTGTAAAGTCATTGAAAAATATATACTATTTTACTACAACATAGAAAGTTCCAGCATAATATATTGGAGATTGGTGTACATGTGTATGAACTTCTATCATATTATGCTGGAACTCCAACACACGGGAAGTTCCAGCATAATATACTAGAGACGGGAGCATATGTGTATGAACTTCTAGCATTATATTGGATCAATATATTTTGTTAGAACTCTGGTATATTATGCTAGAACTTCGGTATATTATGCTGGAATATTTTTCGGATTTTGAACAGTGTTTTAATTCAGATTACTTTTACATAAAAGTAATTAAATTTTGATTACTTTTAAAATTGTGATTATTTTTCAGTTACTTAAATATGACTATTTTTGAATTTCACCCAAAATTTTGCCACCCGGTGTCCCTTTTGAGGACAAGTATTTAATTTTTGTCCATTATTTTAAATTTTTGCAAGAGATAAGACCAAGTGACATAACTTTGACCGGGTTGAGGCTATGTTCCGCGTTTGTTCAAAGTGACATAACTTGTTTGATTTGAGCAAGTTAAGCCCCGGTTTTACAAAATTTACTTAAACATGGACAAAAGTTAAATAGTATCCCAGTATGATCCTATTGTAGATCTCCCAAACCTTAAATATTTTCTGTCCAATCTAAGCAAATTACTAAGGACCAACATACTGTGTAAAGCAAGTTGAATTGGGTGAGAAATTCAAAAATAATCAAGATTTACAATTGGTCATTCAAAAATAGTTCAGTTTTAAAAGTAATCGAAATTTAGCCACTTTTCATATAAAGATAAATCTGAACAAAAATACTGTTCAAAATTCGAAAAATACTCCAGCATAATATATTGGAGTTCCAATATAATATTTCGTTCCAGCATAATATACTGGAGTTTGGAGCACCGGTGCTCTGATATTAATATATTATACTGGAGCCAGCAAAGTATACCGGTCCGACATAATATGCTGGAAGTTCATACACAGGTGCACCGAACTCCAGTATATTATGCTGGATCGGTCCCTGTTGCAGCAAAATAGCGGCTATCTTTTATTGACTTGGTAAACGCTGGCTATTTTTGATAACTAGCCCAAAAACTAGCTAGACCGTGCTACTTTTATGTTGAATTGAGGTCCCTTGATTTCCAATCGCTATTCGTTTCTATATTTCAAATTAGAGATTTTTATGCTGTTGGTCATATTTTAAAACTTTTTTTATGTAAACAACACAACTTTTGGTTTATTTAAAAAATGATAAATTTATTTACCTTTATAGCAATTTAAAAAATTAAATGTGATTTTCAAAATAAGTACTAAAACACAAGTTCATCCAAAACGTGATATATGTTATGAAATAATAAAAGAACAAGAGCAATATTGCAGAGAAAGAGAGAGAGGAAATTCTTCTTGAATTTTGGGATGATTTACAATGGGGTAAGACCCCTCTATTTATAAGAGAAATATGACTTAGTCACAGAGTGAAACTCTCCACAAGATAGACATTCACTCCAAATAGAATTATAGACATTCACTCCAAAAATAGAATTCTATTCTTAACACTCCCCCTTGAATGTCTACTCAATAAGTAATGTGCCTCATTAAAACCTTAACTAAAATAAAACCCAATGGGAAAAAAATCTAGAAAAGGAAAAAGAGTACACATATCTAATAATACGCCTTTTGGTTGCCTCGTTAAAAACCTCGCAAGGAAAACCCAGTGGGACAAAACCTTGTAAGGGAAAAAGAGTGCAACGCGCATTAACTCCTCCTGATGAGAGCATCAATTCACATCCTTAAGCCTTCGCATCCCGATTTTGTACACTAGCTTCTTGAAGGTTGACGTCGGTAGAGATTTTGTGAACAAATCACCCATATTATCACTTGAGCGAATCTGTTGCACATTAATATCACCATTCTTTTGAAGATCATGTGTGAAAAATAACTTTGGTGAAATGTGCTTTGTCCTATCTCCTTTTATGAATCCTCCCTTCAGGTGAGCTGTGCATGCTGCATTGTCTTCATACAAAATAGTGGGTAACTTGTCACATTTCACACCACATTTATCTCGAATAAGATGTATTATAGACCTCAACCACACGTACTCTCGACTTACTTCATGAATAGCAATTATCTCAGCATGATTAGATGAAGTAGCCACAATTGATTGCTTAGTCGATCGCCACGATATGGCAATGCCTCCACAGGTAAACACATAACCTGTTTGAGATCGAGCCTTGTGTGGGTCGGATAAATACCCAGCATCAGCATAACCAACAAGATCGGGACTGCAATTGTTGCCATAAAATAAGCCCGTATCGGTAGTCCCTTTTAGATACCGCAATATGTGTTTGATTCCATTCCAATGTCTCCTTGTGGGAGCAGAGCTATACCTTGCTAAGACATTAATTGAAAAAATTATGTCGGGCCTTGTAGTATTGGCAAGATACATTAGTGCACCAATTGCACTAAGATATGGTACTTCAGGACCAAGTAGCTCTTCATTCTCTTCTTGAGGTCGGAATGGATCTTTGTTCACATCAAGTGATCGAACAACCATCGGAGTACTTAATGGATGTTCTCCATCCATGTAAAACCGTTTCAATACCTTTTCTATGTAGGTAGATTGATGAACAAAAATTCCGTTTGCCAAATGTTCAATTTACAAACCAAGACATAATTTTGTCTTTCCGAGATCTTTCATCTCGAACTCCTTCTTTAAATAATCAATTGCCTTTTGGAGTTCTATAGGAGTTCCAATAAGGTTTATGTCATCAACATATACGGCAAGTACAACAAATTCCGATGTTATTTTCTTTATGAAAACACATGGGCAAATGGCATCATTTATATAGCCTTCCTTTAATAAATACTCACTAAGATGATTATACCACATTCGTCCTGATTGCTTTAGACCATACAAAGATCTTTGCAATTTGATTGAAAACATTTCCCGGGATTTTGAATTATTAGGCATTTTGAAGCCCTCGGGAATTTTCATGTATATCTCATTATCAAGTGAGCCGTAAAGGTAGGCGGTAACCACATCCATTAAATGCATGTCAAGTTTTTCATGGACAGCAAAACTAATGAGATAACGAAATGTGATAGCATCCATAACGGGTGAATATGTCTCTTCATAATCAACACCAGGCCTTTGTGAAAATCCTTGTGCAACAAGGCGTGCCTTATATCTTCGCACCTCATTTTTCTCATTTCTCTTGCGTACAAAGACCCATTTATAGCCAACAGGGCTTAACACCATTAGGTGTTTGGACTACAGGCCCAAAAACTTCACGTTTTGCAAGTGAATTCAACTCCGATTGGATTGCTTCTTGCCATTTTGGCCAATCAAGTCTTTGTCGACATTCTCCAACAGATTGAGGTTCAAGATCCTCATTTTCTTGCATAATGTTGGATGCAACATTATATGCAAAGACATAATCCACCACTATATCCACTCGATTCAAATTTGTCTCAATATCGATTGGATTTATTGATAGTTCCTTATTTTCTTGAGTCTCGGGCTCAGTGGATTCCTCATGAATCTCAGAATTTATTAAGTCGTGGATTTCTTCACGAGATTCTTTCATAGTGTCATTTTGATCATTTATTTTCCTTTTTCTAGGATTTCGATCTTTGGAACCTAATGGTCTGCCACGTTTCATGCGTGCTTTTGACTCATTAGCTATGACACTAGAAGATTGTCCAATAGGGACATCAATACGGATTGGAACATTCTCCGCAGGGATATGTGATTTTGTTATCCTTTTCATATCCGTAAATGCATCGGGCATTTGATTTTCTATTCTCTGCAAATGAATAATCTTTTGTACCTCTTTTTCACAAATAGAGCCACGTGGATCAAGATGAGATAATGATGGATTTTTCCACAAAATTTCCCGTTTGGTTTCACCAACTTCTCCCCTAATTTTGGGAAAAGTGTCTCATCGAATCGACAGTCTGCAAATCGTGCAGTAAATAAATCTCCCGTTAATGGCTCGAGGTAGCGAATAATGGAGGGCGATTCAAACCCAACATATATTCCTAACCTTCTTTGCGGACCCATTTTGGTGCGATATGGCGGTGCTACAGGCACATATACTGCGCATCCAAAAATTCTTAAATGGGATATATTAGGTTCATGACCCAAAACTAATTGCAACGGGGAATATTTATGATAATTTGTCGGTATGAGACGAACTAGCATTGCTGCATGCAAAATGGCGTGACCCCAAACAGAAGTGGGCAGCCTTGTTTTCATGAGTAACGGTCTTGCTATCAATTGCAGACGTTTAATTAAAGACTCTGCAAGACCATTTTGAGTGTGAACATGAGCTACAGGATGTTCCACTTTTATCCCAATTGATAAGCAATAATCATTAAATGCTTGGGATGAAAACTCAGCAGCATTATCAAGTCTAATAGACTTAATTGGATTATCGGGAAATTGTGCCCGTAATCGAATTATTTGTGCCATTAATTTTGCAAACGCGAGGTTGCGAGATGACAATAGGCACACATGAGACCATCTAGAGGATGCGTCTATCAAGACCATAAAATATCGGAACGACCCACTAGGTGGGTAAATAGGTCCACAAATGTCCCCTTGTATACGTTCCAAAAACGCAGGGGACTCAATTCCAACCTTTGTTGGTGATGGTCTAATAATTAACTTACCTGGATAACAAGAAGTGCAAGAAAATTCATCATTTAAAAGAATCTTTAAATTCTTTAATGGATGCCCATTTGAGTTTTCTATGATTCGTCTCATCATAATTGATCCAGGGTGTCCCAACCGATCATGCCAAAGTACAAAAGTATTGGAATCAGTAACCTTTTGGTTTACAATAGAATGTGCCTCAATTGCACTAATTCTTGTCCAATACAGGCCACAAGACAAAGATGGGAACTTCTCAATAGCCCTTTTCTGGCCAGAGGCATTTTTGGTAATGGTGAGATATTCAAGATTATTCTCATCTATTGTCTCAATATGATATCCATTTCTGCGGATATCTTTAAAACTCAACAAGTTCCTCTTGGACTTGGAGGAGAACATTGCATTCTCTATGATAAGTATTGTTCCCTTAGGCGGAGTTATAGTAGCTCTTCCAGAGCCTTCAATTAATTTACTACTACCAGAAATATCTGCCTTACACATACTTAAATGAGAGAAATATTTCTTCTCTTTGAGTATTGTATGTGTTGTACATGAATCAACTAAACAAATATTTTCACAATTGAAATTTGATTCAAGTTTGCTTTGAGGGATATCCATATTTGCTTCCCATAGTTTGACATACAAAAGAAATATACAAATAAATAGTAATATTTCCAGATAAATGGAAAGAAAATAAAGTATTTTATTTCAAAGACGTTCTAACATCTAATACAGTAAAGGATAGTAAACAATGCCAATTTGAAGCCAAATCATACCAAAGCTACAAATCCAGAAGCGAAAGAGGAAAGAAGGGAATGCGAGTAGGAAATCAGTGAAATCATACCATTTAATAGAAAAAAACCTTAAAAGTTCTCAAGCATCCAAATGTGGTCTGATTATATGAGGTACGTCGAGTATTATTTAGCAATAATCATACCATAATGTGTACTTTTTGTTATAAAATAGTTGCAGAGTTTTAACCAACTTATGCAGATTATGAATTTTGATCGTTCTCAAACTTTATTCAGTGACACATTATACAAATTCAATATACTAATTAAAACTACTACTTATGTAAATTACGATAATTACATGATATTTATTCACTAATTAATACGAATAAGTAAAATAAAATCAAACAACTCAATCATCTTTAACCACGGATCCATCACCGATCAAGTGGTCTATTTTTCCATCAGGGCGTTCAAAGAAGTCTGCCACATCCAAGTGGGTGATATCAAAATCATTGTCAGAGACAAAATTGGCTTCAGGGCCTTTATTCTTTAGAGATGCTTGATAAAGATCAACCAAATGTCTTGGTACACGGCAAATTTTTGCCCAATGCCCTTTTCCACCACAAAATAAGTGGATCTTTGATTGTGAGATATTCAATTTTCAACCCTTCATCAAGGTGATGGCGCAAGAAAATCAAGGCCTTAGCACAGTCTTGGGTGGATGCTTTATTTCTGTCTTTAATGGCGTCTCCAAGACCTATTGCATCTAAGTGGATTTCAGCATCCAACACCCATGACATATAGTTCTTGCCCGAAATCTCAAGAGCAACGAACTTTCTTTTCATAAGTTCATGAAACAATTGACAATCATTGTGCTCAATCCCAAAGCTTCTACTCAATTTGTTAGAGTCTCGTGCCGATAACGTGTTATGAAATAATAAAAGAACAAGAGCAATATTGTAGAAGAGAGAGAGAATTCTTATTGAATTTTGGGATGAATTACAATAGGGTAAGACCCCTCTATTTATAAGAGAAATATGACTTAGTCACAGAGTGAAACTCTCCACAAGATAGACATTCACTCCAAATAGAATTATAGACATTCACTCCAAATAGAATTCTATTCTTAACAATATATTGCATTTCAAATAAAACTTACATTTAATACTACTATATAAGTGTTACTGTCCCACTAAAAATGAGGAATCGGTTTCTATCTTAATATATCAATATTATTATTTGATTTCTTCTCACTCTTCTATAAACAAAAAATTACCTTAACGTCTCGGAGATTTTTCCTCTTTTTCGCCTATTCTATCATCTTTAAACATTTTTATGATTCATCTTCTTCTTCTTTATTTTTATATTTCAAATTCTGGGTACTCAATAAATACGAAAATAATTCACTAAATATAAGGTGTACATAGGAGATTTCTTTGTATTTTAATGTGTAATATATATGGTATAATTTTATTGAGTTATAAATATCTCGTATAATATTTTCTTTAGAGAAATACTATGTATTATAATAGTATAAAGGTATAACATCATATATAAGATAACCAGTATATTGATACTTGGAGAAATACTATGTATACTAATCTAATAATATACCTTTGATCTTTTTAATAAGAAAGTACTCCCTAGTATAATAAAGATATAAAATTACTTTAGTTTATAATATACCTTTGATCTTTTATAAAATTACTTAGTTTTTCCAAAAATTTCGCTAGAGATTATATAGTATAAAAAAGTACATGTACATTTGTTTTCTAGTAAAAAAATTCATGTATGTCACGACCCAAATCTGGTCGTGATGGCGCCCAACAATTAAGCTAGGCCAGCCAGACCAACAATTACTTATCACAATGAATATCGGTCCCAAATGGACATCCCAAGAAGAATATATGAGTCAAAGAACTCCAATAACGTTTTCATTAAGTAATTAAATGTATTTAATGCATAGTTATAAGTACATGATTTAAAGGTTGCTGTTAAAAATATTTAGTTGCCATGCATATAAAATAACTGCTACGGCTATCTTTCTAGAAAATCTCCTTAAATGTTGCCTATTTATGTTTTTTGCCTTTTAATTAATAACAAGGGGCACAATCATCATCAAGGGACAAATAGTAACATCACGAATTTATCAAATCTAATGCATAAATGCGATATGGTAAAATTCAGGTTTGACTTTAGAGACTATTTTGGCCTTATTTGGCCATAAATTTTGTCAAAATAAATTTGAGATTTATTTTCAAAATTCATGTTTGGCCAAAATTTTGTTCAAATTTTGGCCAAATCCCAAATAAAAAATTTAAATTCCAAAATCAGTTATTAAGCTAAATTTGGGCTAAAATCCCAAAACTTGGGAATTATATACATATTTTTTCAATATAAAGTTAGAAAATATGTTTTGAAAACGTATGTCCAAACATATTTTTATCTTCAAACCAAACTTCACCAAAATTAAATTTTTCAAAATAAACTTGGGATACATTAATGTCAATTCAAATGCCCAAAAATGCAACTGATATTTTTGTTGATATTTTCTTGAATTGTCAAGACATGCTACACCATACACGAGTTAACCTAACTTGAGTTGATGGTGAGACATCTCAATTTCTCAACGACAATGACATTGACTCGACTGTGTAACTAACTCAAATCTGGTTAATTAATACCAAATCTAGTTTTCTTTGAATGATAGCAACCTAGCAATTGCACAATATAATTTTTACTAACCCAAATATAAATTAAATCACTTTCTGCTATTTAATACACAATATTTTTTATTAGAAATGCTTTTCTTTTTAAATAAATTAAGGTAACCAAACAATTAAATAAATTAAACTTTCATCGACAACATCATTTTAGAGTAGTCCGATGCATTAAGCTCTGCTATGCACGGGGTTTGGGAAAAGAGTCAGACCATAATAGTCTATTGTGGGCAGCCTTACACAACATTTCTATAAGAGATTATTTTCACGATTCGAACACATAACCTCCGGATAACATGACATCACTTTACATTGTAAAAATCATGCCTATGATTGAATATTGTGATGCTTTATCAGCTCCACAAATGCCAACTCAACCTCAAATATTAATTAATTAGTGATGAATTCATATTAGTGAAATTTCCCAAAAGCTTAGGAAGTAGCATGGAAACCTTCTATTTTGTCGTTGCATAAATTAGAACTTCTCTAAATAAAATACACACTAATTGTATATTAAGAGCTTAACTGGCGTTGGATGTCAATCAATTGTCAAATTTTAAACTATTTCAAAATTTTTAAAATAACCAAGCCTCGTGAGGATGTTTGTTTGGTGTGAGTATACAGATTTTTATATTGAAAAAATCTACAGCTTTCATTATTATTTTTAAATATACTTACCGCCCAGAAAGTTTATTTCCATTAATTAAATCCCCTTACAGTTTTGAACTTTGAGTTTTGAAATGAAAATATATATTTAAACTTAATGGAATATATATATATCAAACACCGAGAACAAATAGTCAGAAAATACTTGTACGTAATACAAGTAACACATAATAAAATATTTTAGTCTAACATAAAATTTACACTTATCTCTTGAACACGAAAATTATTTAAGGGTGTTCAAATTTGAACACGAAAAAATAAACGTGGAACTGTAGGTTCAATCCTGCATCCCTAAATCAATTTTGACCACCATTTGTCACTGGGCTATGGCTCTTCATTATTACAAGGATGTTCAATATGTATTACATATATATATATATCCTAATATTTTAACTATATACACGATATTATTTTTTAACGAAGAATGTTCAGTTGACCACCCTTGCTACCATGTAGCTTCACCCATGGGCTCAACTATGGAATAAGATCATTTACATAGCCATATTTGAAACCTTTTTCCCAAATCTGCTAGGTCTTCCTTTTCTACGAACAAATGGGATCCCATTTAATTCCAAATTATTCAGACACGATAGGGACCACATAATTAAGCATTGAGACTTTCTATTATGAAATTAATTTGAAATATCTGAATTAATTCTACCATAATATATTATGAATTATTCTACTAAAATTTGTAATTGCACTTGTCATCTCAATATTAAAATTCTTCCACTATACCTTATGTAATTTTCCATATTAAGATTCATACACTATCAATTAATTTAAATTCGTGACAATTTAATTTACCCATTTAGACTTCTGTTTAATGTATTTCATGTGACAAATATAAAATTCATACGCATGATTTACATATGAAAACTTATATGCTTCCATAAAAATATATTATCAATCTCTAGACCGAGAAAATTAACTAACTATTATTTTGCCAATATATATTGTTATCAACCAACTTATCAGGCATATTGACACAAAGAACCTCATCTTTTAATAGATCAAAACAATAAGCCACACGTATAACTAATAATAATTATATCAAGATTAAGATAAGTATATTTAATGGACCAAATGATTTATTTTATAAAGTCAATGTAAAATATTTATCTCTACCTGGTCTGTTCAATACATGCAAAGTGTATTAGCAGAAGTAGTCGAAAATATATCATTCCCATAGTCAAGTAAATTATATTTAATCTTGTGCGGCGTTCATTCTGATAGCTTGTCTAATTTCATCATTTGTAAACATAATTTTCATAATTCATAAAAGCCGATGATTTATTTTTCAGTTTTTAAGCTAAATCTGTACACTAAATCATCTACCTATCAATAAAAGACACATACGAATACATGATCTATTTAAATTTTTATTAAAATTAATCAAATAATTGTTTCATAATTTATAAATATTATATCTAAATAAATGACAACTTTTAGAATATACAATATCAAAATGCATAGCTAATAGTACTTACGCTAACAGTCTTTCACTTAGACTCTTACCATGCAAATTATTACAACTAATTTTTTGATACACGTGTCACGTGTGTACCCTACGTATACCACATATTTTTTATGAAAAAAGAATGAACAATCAAATATTGGGCAAATGCGTCAAGAAACAATGCCCACAACATAGAAATTCCACACAT
>JASVEL010009500.1:0-17500 GCA_032618575.1 Nicotiana noctiflora | reverse complement strand
GATTTTATTAGTTCGAAGGTTTATTTGAAAGGCAAAGTTGTGGTTGACCTTTCAATTGATTCTTGGAACGAGGTAAGTGTCGTGGTTAACCTTGCCTTGAGGGATTAGAAGTGTCGTGGTTAACCTTGCCTTGAGGGATTAGAACTTGTTTGTCTATTTGCGACTTGCTTAAATATTGGGTACAATGTATATGTGAGGTGATGAGTACTTATGTGTTGTTGTTGGTTAAAGCATTCAAGTGGTTTGGTTTCTTGTAATTATTACTTAGTTTGATCATATTACCATGCTTAGACTAGTTACTCATTATATGGATCGTTCTTACCGCGTTTATGGGCTTTTGTGATAATTGAGTATTGTTTCTAAAGTTGAGATTAGTATTGTAGAACCATTATTGAGGAGATTTGATTTAACCGAAGCTATTGCCTTGTTTTCCTTAATGATGACCTTCTTAATCCTCCTTGTCTTTTTGAAAAAAAAAGAAGGCTTGTTCTTGTTATTCCATATCTTTGTTGTTATTTGTTCATTAGTATATGGTAAGAGAAAGTGTTAATGCATGAAGGGTGATATTGTGTCATATGTGAGTATTGCACGAAGGGGGATGTCATGCTATATTGTGAGTGTTGATGCACAAAGGGTGATGTCGTGCCATGTTATGAGAGTTAATGCACGAAGGGTGATATCATGCCGTATCTATTGATTTATACTGAAAGTGAGAGTAAAAGAACGAAGGGTGATGTCGTGCAGTATCATTGTCCTATTATGAGATTGAGAGTAAAAGCCCGAAAGGTGATACCGTGCAATTTTCTTCATTGTGCTTATTTGTTTTTACTAGTTAAAGTCATATTGACTATTCTGGTTATCATTCTTGTGGTATTTCTGGTATCTTGTACCCCTTTAGCATGCCCCCCTCCTAATAGTACTTTTTTAGATTTTATTTGTTATTATCTTGTACGTATACTATTATCTGCACATATTTATTATATGGGTGTCTTGTCATAGCCTTGTCACTACTTCGTTGAGGTTAAGTCAACACTTATGGAGTACATAGGGTCGGTTGTACTCATACTACACTATGTTCTTGTGCAGACTTTAGTACTGGCCCGACTACTCGTGAGGCATAGCAGCTTGGATTTGCTAATTGGAGTCTTGAGGTATATTTGATAGCGCCCGCAGACCTTGAAGTCCGCTTCTATTTTTCCTATTTTATTATTTCTTTTCGTTCAAAACAATTGTATTTCTTTTATACTCTGTCTGTAGAAAATTCTAGAAGCTCGTGAGTTGTAACTCCAAATTCGGATTGTATTAGATATTATGGGCTTATGGCATTCCGCACCCAGTTTTAGCTTCTAATTGGATTAATTGATCCTATTATTGAAATTGACTAAAATTGTCTTAAGAAATCCTCTAACATTGGTGTGCCTAGCAAATGAAATGTTAGGCAATATCACGTCCCACAAGTGAGAATTCCGGATCGTTATAAGTTGTATTAGAGCTCTAGGTTGCCTAGGTCTCACAAGTCACGAGCAGACTTAGTAGATTCTTTAGGATCGATACAAAGATATCAATATTTATCTTCCAATTGCTATGAATTTAGGAACAAATTTCAGTTCTATTCTTCTTTGTCGTGCGGTTTTGTTCTCTCGTTGCTAATTGAACTCTTCTACTCTTGTTCTTTTGCAAATAGCGTGAACGCGTACTGCATCTTCAGTTGGGCAGCAGCCGGAGGCCCTAGTAGAAACTCCTACAATGGGCAGAGGTCATGCTAGACACCGAGTCAGGGGCAGAGCTGAGCCTAAAGCTTGAGCAGCAACGCTAGCAGTGGAGCCTCATGTGGAGTTTGATGAGGAGGTTCCAGCCCAGACTGTGCCTGTTGGACCAGCTCAGGTCCCGTAGGAGTTCATTACCACCCAGTGCTTCAGGACGCTCTAGTCAGTTTAGTAGGCCTTATGGAGAGTGTGGCCTTGGCCGGTACATTTCCTATGGCACCCTAGTATCAGACTTCAGCAGCCCATCTAGTTGGGATAGTTCAGCTGATTATTGCAGCATAGGCCGGTGATGGACCAACTATGTCTTATAAGGGCTTCTTGAGATTGGACAAGTTCACCAAGCTCTTTCTAGTTCACTTTAGTGGTGCATTTTTTGAGGACCCACAAGATTATCTTGACTGTTGCCATGAAGTACTATGGAACTTGAGGATAATTAAGACCAATGTGGTCGGTTTTGTTGTGTTTCAGATGATGGGATCTACCAAGAGATGGTGGAAGGTTTTGCATTGACTAGACCAGTTAGGTCACCTGCTCTTACTTGGGACCAGTTCTCTCAGATATTTCTTGAGATGTTCCTTCATGTCACACTGAGAGAGTATTATCGCCGGCAGTTTGAGTTTCTTCAGCAGGGCAGTATGTTTGTCACTCAGTATGAGACCTGTCTTGTGGATTTGTCCCGTCATGATACTCTTCCATTTCCTACCAATAAAGAGAGAAGGTGGGGAGGTTTATTAAGGAACTTTCTCAGCCTATCAAGTTGCAGATGTCCAAGGAGACCAGGAGTGAGATTTCTTTTCACATAGTTACTAATATCGTCGGGCGAATCGGTACGATTCTTGCACAAGGGGGAGGTCAGGGACTGTCACACCTCTTTTTTACCGCACCCGCGAGGATGCAAAGAGTTTTTCCAATTAAAGGACAATCGAGACGGGATTTATTTAATTATTTCAGAGTCGCCACTTGGGAGATTTATGGTGTCCCAAGTCACCGGTTAAATCCCGAGTCGAGGAAAAGAATGACTCTATTTAACGGTCCGCGAACCAGAAATCCGGATAAGGAATTCTATTAACCCGGGAGAAGGTATTAGGCATTCCCGAATTCCGTGGTTCTAGCACGGTCGCTCAACTGTCGTGTTTGGCTTATCTATCTGACTTTTACAGTTATATACTTAATGCAAATTAATATCCCTTACCGCTTTTATTATTATTATTATTTACGAAAAAGAATGTTGCCTAAAAATATGTTTCGAATCACGTCACATGAAATGCACCCGGATCCTCGACACATTCTTATTCAACATTTTGGGATTTGGATTTGGGCCGCATGAAATGCACGCCCGTATTTAAGAAGGTAAAATTATTAAAATACGCGCCTAGAGCGATTACCTATTTACATTTTTGAGAAGGCCAGGAAATTCGCTAAGAAACGGCACATCTCGAAATCTAAATATTTTGCATATGCATTTATGAGGGCCCCGCGATTTGTACAATTTTTGTTAGGCGAGGCATAACTCTAATTCTAATTTAAAAGCAAACTACATTCCGCTATATTTATTTGAGAGTTAATTCAAGATTATTTAAAACATGTTGCGAGCCACACTACATGAAATGCACTTGTGGTTCACGACACGCTTTATTTAACCTTGTTCAAAATTGGAGTCGGGTCACATGAAATGCACCCCCGATTCCTTTAATCTAATTACGTCGTTCGGTTAAAGAATAATGAACCAATTTCCATAATGTGACAACATCGTGCTCAACTATAACCAATTCGAGTAAACGTACGAGTAGCTAACTAAGTGAGCAAATTCAAGACTATGGTGAACAATTACATAAACAATGAAAGCATAACTAGTTGGCGAGCGTATGAAGGATTAGTCATTTTCATTAGCTAATTTCGACATTGCATGTTCAACAAAATCATATATTTACAAAAATAGTCTGAACCATACGAAAGTAAATCAAATACGAAACGATCCAAAATATTAGCGAGAAGAACAATATCGGAAAAGAACAACACCTTTATTTCTGCATATTTTTCAACGTACACAACGAGAAAACGAACCTTTTATGACGATCTCAAACCTCGACCTCTCCGGACGGAACTCGAACCAAACTGGAACCAAGGACAGCGACTAACCAACGACGTACCGGACCTCGACGAATGACGACGAACTCAACAGAAATGCACTCTTTTTTTTTCTCCTTTCCCGTTAGAAAATGTGTAGTATTTGTAGTATTTTTCTTCTTGTTCCCTTCTCCTTTGCGGCCCGTTCTCTTATTCTTTCTTTCGTTTGTTTCTTTTCCTTTTTTTTTTTGTTTTTCAATTCTCCTTTGCCGTGCCTTTTCTTGTTTTTTCTTTCGTTTGCTTTTTGAAAATCTCTTCTGTTTTTGTTGTTCTTCAAGCCGTCCACCCTTTTCTCTCTTTTTCAACTTTTTTTTCGTTTGTTTTGTCTCCTTTGTGCTACCGTTTTCTGCTTCCTTTTTCTTTCTCAATTTTTCTCTTTTGTTTTCTTTTCAATCTTTTTCTTTTCAACTTTTTTTTTCGTTTGTTTTGTCTCCTTTTCTTTTGCCGTGCCAACCCCTCCCCAAAATGAGCCTCCCCTTTTCCATTTTAAAAGGCTCGTCTGTCCCCCCCCCCTCGTGTATCCCCCTCTCCCTTTTCATTTTAAATTCAAGACCCATAATATTCCCACCTTTATTTTAACAATGTTGATGCCCATCCCCCCCCATAATATTCTGTCCGTGTCCCCCATGTGTGTCCCCCACGTGTGGTGGACTCGGGTTATTACGGGCTAGGTCCGAAAATTATAAAACCGGGTAGTTCGAACCCGAATATTATTCTTCGCCCGGAACCGAAAATGAGAACACGGTGTTATTTAATTAATCCTAGGTAATCAAAATAACTATAATACTCGTAATTAAAATAAAACTATTTTTTATATTTTTCAAGTTTAAAAATGACTACGAAACATTAATAAAACTATATTTTTGTTATTTTTTCATTTTGAGGTAAAAATAAAGTAAAAGAGTCAAATTTAACTAAAATAGCTATATTAAAACTAAACTAAATATTTTACGCTAAAAATGTAGAAAATCTCGGGGAGGGTCAAAAATCACGTGTTTACAGTTGCCCCTCTTTGACTGAAAACACAAAGAGTTTTCAGACAAAGAACGACTAGACAAGTGTTTTTGACCCGACCCTTATTCGGAGGGACTAAACTAAAAGAAGAGGAATGTGACCGAGCCCTTGTATCTGAGCTGCCTACATATCCTTGGCTATAAAGGAATCGGGCCACGTGTAGTTCGAAAGTGAGTGAGGAAGGGGTATACCGAGGTGGAGAGCCAGTCGAGGTGTCGTTCCGTCGAGGTTCTGTTCCATCGAAGTTCCGGTCCGTGGTCCTGCTATTACATCAAAAATCAAAACATGAGAAAGACTAACTAAACCTATCAGCTACTAGTTACAAAATTCATATCTATAAGTCTTCTGAAGCTTGATCTTGAGTATTGGTTGGTGCTTCATGCGGACTCTAAATTTGAACCTTGATACTTGCTAGTTGTAGGTACTAGTTCAATCTTCTTCAGCTTTCTGGATCTGAACCAGGTATGCGGTGCTTGTGACCTCGGCCATGTCTTGAGCACACCACATCTTTCATCAACTTCTGCACTTAGATTAACTCCTTGCCTTTTTTTTCATTTTTAAACTTCTGTTGATCCCCTCGGACTGTTGACTCGCATTCCGGTTGCAAGCTTCTTTTGTTGCTATCTTGCATTGCACTCCGAAGTGAATTCCCTTACTTGTGATCTTCGAGCTATTCTCCTTCGAAGTCTGAAGCTTCCTTTCGATTATGAACTTGGATTCACGCTGGGGATTTCGTTATGCTCTACCGTTTTCCCCAACCAACTTCGACAATAAATCGCCACTCCATTCTTCAGGCGGGCTCCCTGACTTCAATTACAACTTCAAAATTAAATCGCCACTCCATTCTCCGGGCGGGCTCCCCGACTTCAACTACTACTTCAAAATAAAATCGCCACTCCATTCTCCGGGCGGGCTCCCCGACTTCAATTACAACTTCAAAATTAAATCGCCACTCCATTCTCCGGGCGGGCTCCCGACTTCAATTACAACTTCAAAATTAAATCGCCACTCCATTCTCCGGGCGGGCTCCCTGACTTCGGCTACTACTTCAAAATAAAATCGCCACTCCATTCTTCGGGCGGGCTCCCGACTTCAACTACTACTTCAAATAAAATCGCCACTCCGTTCTCCGGGCGGGCTCCCTGACTTCGACTACTACTTCAAATAAAATCGCCACTCCATTCTCCGGGCGGGCTCCCTGACTTCAACTACTACTTCGACATAAAATCGCCACTCCATTCTCCAGGGCGGGCTCCCCGACTTCAACTACTACTTCAACATAAAATCGCCACTCCATTCTCCGGGCGGGCTCCCTGACTTCAACTACTACTTCAAATAAAATCGCCACTCCATTCTCCGGGCGGGCTCCCGACTTCAACTACTACTTCAAATAAAATCGCCACTCCATTCTCCGGGCGGGCTCCCCTGACTTCAACTACTACTTCAAAATAAAATCGCCACTCCATTCTCCGGGCGGGCTCCCCGACTTCAACTACTACTTCAACATAAAATCGCCACTCCATTCTCCGGGCGGGCTCCCGACTTCAACTACTACTTCAACATAAAATCGCCACTCCATTCTCCGGGCGGGCTCCCGACTTCAACTACTACTTCAATTAAAATCGCCACTCCATTCTCCGGGCGGGCTCCCGACTTCAACTACTACTTCAAATAAAATCGCCACTCCATTCTCCAGGCGGGCTCCCCGACTTCAACAACATCTTTTGAAAATAAATCGCCATTCCTCTCTTCGGGCGGGCTCCCGACTTCAACAACATCTTTTGAAAATAAATTGCCATTCCTCTCTTCAGGCGGGCTCCTGACTTCCACCATCAACTTTTGAAAATAAATCGCCATTCCTCTCTTCGGGCGGGCTCCCGACTTCAACAACATCTTTTGAAAATAAATTGCCATTCCTCTCTTCGGGCGGGCTCCTGACTTCAACAACATCTTTTGAAAAATAAATCGCCATTCCTCTCTTCAGGCGGGCTCCTGACTTCAATCATCAACTCCGAAAATTAAACGCCATTCCTCTCTTCTTGTACCATTTTATTCTTGCTGCATCGACTCTTGAGCCATCATTTCTCCTAAATCACCTTGTTTCGGAACCGCTTTCCTCCTGGGTCGTGTTGCTTTCCCTCCTGACTGTTGGGGATATCTTTAGAACTGTTTGCTTGCCTGCTGGGGTAATGCTGCTGGGGAAAATCTTCTTTATTTCCTCCTTTTCTACTTCCTTCAGAACCTTTATTCTCTCTCGAGATCGTTGGGGATTGAAGTGTCATCAGCTGGGGATTACCCTGTCGGGGGATCCCTTTTCCTTCTTCCTCTTTCCAAACCTCCTTCGGGGCTCGCGCTTCGCTCCCTTGAAAAACTTGTAGGATATAATGCTGCCGGTGAAATCTCGAAATCAATGTTTCATTTTCCGAGGACTGCTGAGGGTGATACCGGCTTCTTGCCTTTCTGAACGCAAGCTTCCTCGTCTTGTCCTGTCTGTTGGGGGTATAATTTCATCTATCACAGCTTGTTGTTTTCTTTCTTTCAAATCTGCTAGGATAACCGGGTTCAAAGATCATTTCCTCGCGTTATCTAGCTTCTTTCCCTAACCAAGTATTTGGTTTCGAGAAAATTTTCGCAACAGGAGAAAATTTTCTGCCCCAGTTTGAGAATCTTCTTCGTGGCATGCTTTGCCGCCGACAACCCCTTTTTCCTGTTTCAAATCAAAGAAAAATTGGTTAGTTTTAAAATGTGGTGGCTGGTTGTGGTGCTCCTGCTGGGGATGGTTCTCCTCCTCTTTCCCTGCTCTGTGTTTCATTATCCGAACTTGCTGGGGATGTTATTATTTGATGATACTCATGCTGGGGATGGGTTTTTCCATTTATCCCTTCCCCGTTCTGTGTTTCTCAACTTGCTGGGGGTTATTTTGTTGAAGATGAGATTTCCTTTCTTCCTTTACCACTCTGTGTTGTCCGACCACCTCGGAACTTGCTCAAGATAACACTGCCGGTAGATTTTCATTTCCTCAAAATTGGTGTTTCACTCTTCTTGAAGGTTGTTGAGGATGACACTAGTTCGAAGACCATTTCCCTTAAGACTTTCCTTCTTCTCCAAGTGGGTATTGACTTCCAGAAAATTTTCAAACTGAAAAGAAAATTTTCTGCCCCAGTTTAATAATCTTCTTCACACCCTACTTCTCTGCCGTCAATGGCATTTCCTTGCTTTGCATAATAATTGGAAAGTTGGTGGCAAGTTTTGAAGTCATTTCTCACTTGTTCTGACTAGACAGACCTTGATGGGGAATTTTTGATAAAAATGAGAAAGATAAAAAGAAACAAAATAGAAGACAAAGGAAAAAGAAAATGACTCTCTAGCAAGAAATATCTACAAAACTTATCAAACGCGAATACCAACTCCACTGGTCATGACATGCACGTATGGTCTATCCTTCGTCTTTCACGATTTCTGTCTCGTGATTTCCATCTGATTATCACCTTTATTCGACCTGTAGTGCCCGAAGGGTTTTCACTTTCAAGCCTCTCTCATTTTGATTTTCTCTCAGCTTTCGTCGCCTTATGGTGCCTGTGAAGGTTTTCACCGCTAAGACTCTCTCATTTGTGTTACTTTTCCGCTGGGGATTGGTGGTGTTACTGCTAAGACTCTCCTATTTTCTGCTGGAGATCGGAGTCTTTCTGCAGGGAATCAGAGTGTTATGTCCCGATGAAACTTCTTTCATTTGCCTAGCTTAGCCTCTTTTGAAGATTGGTCAAAAGGTCTTTCTTTGGACCGTAATGTGGGTTCGGATAAGGTTAGAAAGAAATGGTATTAAAGGCTCGAAACAAAACAAAATGGGTTCAAAATTATAACCTTCGGAGTCTACATAACATAACTTTTATTGCCCCAGTTTCTAGCTTGGGGATTTTTATTTCTTTATTTACACTATGACCGAGCTGTGAAGCGCCTACGTATCCTCTTTAAGGAATCAGGTCAAACGTAGTTCCCAATTCCTCTTTTCCAAATTTCTTTTTTTCATACATTTTTCTTTTCTTTTCTTTATCTCTTTTTGTTGTTTTCTTTTTCTTTACTTTTCTTTATCCCTTTCTTCTTTTGCCTTTCAAACTTGTGTTTCTAGTCTTTGCAACTAATTCCGAAGGAGGGGTATAAAAGAATTTAAATTAAGGCTCAAAGAGTTGACGATGGATAAAGTGTTTGGATAGCGAACAAAATGCCTTCGTCATTCCAATCTTCAAAACATGCCAAGCGTAAACAACACAATTAATACTCACCATATCTTTAAAGCACTATTGGGCAACACTCTCATTATGAACGACCCCATGTCAATTTTGGCCAGCTTGCCTTTGAGCTTGCCTTTGACTGTTTCTTTTTTACTTGCCCCGGTTTCAGATGACTCAGGATCCAAATAGTCTCGAGTTGTTTTTGTTTCCTTTAGATGACCCGATCATCTTCCAATTGCTTAATGATTAACTTTTAGAATTAAGCCATAATTACGTGTGCGCATGTCGTGTCACTAGATTCGGCGTTTGAGCACAAGATAAATCTAAAGGATAAAAAAAACTTAAACAAGAAAAATGACCGGAAGTAACAAAAGACCGAAAGCTTCATTAAACTAATGACGAAATGCTTCAATGACAAAACAAGCAAAACAAACTAGAGTACAGCCCTGAAACAAAACTGGGCAAGACCAAAGCAAACTGCTAGGACAAAAGGGTTTGACCACAAAAAAAACCCTGAAAATAACTCGGACAACAAAATGACGACAAAAACGAACCACCAAAGCTCCATCTAGCTGACCAAAAGATGGAGTATCTTCCCAATTACCAAGCACAACATTTTAGCCACTAAGTTCTGCATCAATATTGCCAAGGCTGCCATCTGCTTCAACATTTTTAGCTCCAGTCAATACACCCCCCAGAGGATTTGTGTGCCCTATGTCATCATCATTGACCACAATCAACCACCCTTTTTGAATCATTCTTTCTATTTCCTTTTTCAAGGTACGGCAACTCTCAATATCGTGCCCTCTGACATTGGAATGGTATGCACATCGTGCAGTAGGATCGAAGCTTCTTGCACGTGGATCGAGAGTGTATTCGGGGAGCGGCGTAATCAGGCCGACATGTTTTAACTTTTCAAACAGACTTGCATAGGACTCTCCGATAGGGGTGAGCGCCTTTTCTCGCTTCAGCAACCTTTCCTCCCTAAACGCCTTATTTGGCCTGAAACCTGACCCGGGGGGTTTCCGGTATGTTCGTGGGGGTTGGTAGGCCTTTTGTGGAGCTGAGTACCTGGCAGGTGAAATACGATTTTGGTTGTCCCGGGGAGAGTAATGGTGTTGGGGACGGGAGTAGCATTGTGAAAACATAGCTGGGGGACGAGTAATTGAGCTACTCGAGTGGCTGGAAAAATTGTGATAGGCGGGTATATATGGAGGGTGCGGGAGATCATCTAGCATCGGGTTCATGGTACGGGTAAAGACAGAGTCCAGGAAGCTAGGTGGTGGCGGAGGTGGTGCTTTTCCATCCATCCACGCCCGATACATATCAGCCACGTGTTGTCTCAATATCTTGACCTCCTCTACTAACCCGTGGTTCCGTTCAACCAGCTGTTGTCGGGTACCTGTACCAACCCACTCGGTCTTGAGATTATCTGCCATTGTCCTCTGACTTCGTCTTACGGGGAAGAGTTATTTCAGAACCACAACCAACCACCTTTCTGGAAATGGACACAACAAAACAAAGCCAGCATGTCAGCATTAAGGTATCCCGCTTATCGATCATTCTTTTTTTTTTTTTTTTTTTTTTTTTTTTTTGTTATGGAAATGGTCGAATCCTATGTGGATTGCCTACGTATCACGACCCCGCATGAATCAGACCCGAGCGTAGTTCTTGCAAATTAATGCAAGAAATAAAGAAATGTTTATTTGATTTTTTTTTTTTTTTTTTTGATTTCTTTTTTTTTCTTTGAAGGAAAATTATAGAAGCCGACTCCAACTACAAACTTGTGTAGGAGATTTCTACAAGAAAAAGAATATATTTTTTTTGGTGTCAGTTATGACTATTTCTACAAAATTGGCCACATAATGGCTTATTTGACAAAATGACTATTTTTGCAAAATTTATTTAAGAAAGATAAACTTGAAAATTTTTTTTTTTTTTTTTTTTTTTTTTTTATCTTGTGGCTCATGGGGCATCGTTCGGCATCACCATAAACCAACACAAGACTATTTTTCATAAATTGGCCATGTAATGGCTTATTTAGACAAAGTGGCTCTTTTTGCAAAATTTTATTTAAGAAGATGCCAATTCAAAATTTTTTATCCTGGGGCCTATGGGGCATCGTTCAGCACGACACAGGCCAACACAAGACTGAGGAAGTTAAAATGCAAAAATGTGGCTATTTCAGCAAAACTCCGGCCATGTAATGGCTTATTTGATAAAGTGGTTATTTTTGTAAAGTTGAGTGATGACTCAAAACTTGATTTTTTTGCGGATACATCCTTTCGCATTTCCGCGAGGGAATATTTCAAGGCTGTGTCCAAAATTATAAAAAAAAATCCAAAGTGGCTATTCTTGCAAAAACAGCCTTCCGGCGTCTTTTGAGGGACGTTCGGCTTATTTTAAGCAAGAATAGCATCACCCGACTTATTTATAACAAAATCAAAAATTTGACATTTTTTTGGTTATTTTTGCAAACGGGGTGTGAACCCGAACTTGATTTTGCGGCTATGGCCTTGCAACATTTCCACAAGGAGTATTTCAAGGCTGTGCCCGCAGATTATTAAAAATAATTCAAAGTGGCTATTTTTGCAAAAACAGCCTTCCGGCGTCCTTTCGGAACATTCGGCTATTTTCAAAAACAGCGTCACTTCGATTTATTGACAAAATTAAACACATACATTTTTTGATTTTTTATATATTTTTTTTTTATTTTTTGCAAACGGGGTGTGAATCCGAACTTGATTTTGCGGCTATGGCCTTGCAACATTTCCACAAGGAATATTTCAAGGCTGTGCCCGCAAATTATTAAAAATGATTCAAAGTGGCTATTTTTGCAAAAACAGCCTTCCGGCGTCCTTTCGGAACATTCGGCTATTTTTCAAAATGGCATCACCTTGATTTTATTAAAAACTAAAACTTAGACATTTTTTTTTTTTTTTTTTTTTATTTTTTGAAGGGGTGGTTGGACCCGATAAGGGTTGCCTACGTATCTCACCTAGTGGTGAGAATCAAACCAGCGTAGTTCGGTCAAATAAACTACGTCTTTAAAGGAAACAAACTATTTATTATTTTTTCTCACACATTTTTTTAAGTTTAAAACAAAAATTTTTTTTCTTTTTTTTTTTTAGTAAAAAAAAACAAACTATTTTGAAATCACATATTTTTTTTTATTTTACAACAAACGTTTTTTTTTTTCTTTTTAAGTAAGTAAAAAAAACAAACTATTTTGAGACTATTTTTTTTCATTTTCCTCAATATAAAAAAACGGTTAGCCTGCAAGTCCGAAGCAAATATATACATAAAACAAACAGGATGCAGCAGGATGGTCTTTTCATTTCAGGTCACCTGTCCTAGACGGACCCAACCCCTGTGTTGAGTCCCCTATGTCAAATGCAACATGATGCAAATAAACGTTCCTACTAGGGATCCGACATGCAGCTTTGTTATTCTAGGTTTAAAAACCTGGGTTTATTGTTCTAGACCTGGCTTACCCGAGCGGACAACTCGAGCCGAGGAGGAGGCAGCAACCCGGGAATACAGAAGCTTCACCGGTTTTGCAACTTATCCAAACCTCGTTCTAAAATGGGAATTAGACACTATACAGAAAAGAAGTCACACGAAGTGCACCCTTCTTCATGATTTAGAAGACTCAGAGAGGAGATTGGTTCCGGCACAATTTATATGTACAGTTTACAAAATATCAAAGCAGTAAAAACAACATTTTGCACATTGATGCCAACATGTAAAAGAATCAGATAATAAAATATGCCGAATACAACAGTTATTCCGAGCTCGAATTCTTAAACCCTGAACCAGTGGTTCTGGGTTTATATCCCCAGCAGAGTCGCCAGAGCTGTCACACCTCTTTTTTTACCGCACCCGCGAGGATGCAAAGAGTTTTTCCAATTAAAGGACAATCGAGACGGGATTTATTTAATTATTTCAGAGTCGCCACTTGGGAGATTTATGGTGTCCCAAGTCACCGGTTAAATCCCGAGTCGAGGAAAAGAATGACTCTATTTAACGGTCCGCGAACCAGAAATCCGGATAAGGAATTCTATTAACCCGGGAGAAGGTATTAGGCACTCCCGAATTCCGTGGTTCTAGCACGGTCGCTCAACTGTCGTGTTTGGCTTATTTATCTGATTTTTACAGTTATATACTTAATGCAAATTAATATCCCTTACCGCTTTTATTATTATTATTATTTACGAAAAAGAATGTTGCCTAAAAATATGTTTCGAATCACGTCACATGAAATGCACCCGGATCCTCGACACATTCTTATTCAACATTTTGGGATTTGGATTTGGGCCGCATGAAATGCACGCCCGTATTTAGGAAGGTAAAATTATTAAAATACGCGCCTAGAGCGATTACTTATTTACATTTTTGAGAAGGCCAAGAAATTCGCTAAGAAACGGCACATCTCGAAATCTAAATATTTTGCATATGCATTTATGAGGGCCCCGCGATTTGTACAATTTTTGTTAGGCGAGGCATAACTCTAATTCTAATTTAAAAGCAAACTACATTCCGCTATATTTATTTGAGAGTTAATTCAAGATTATTTAAAACATGTTGCGAGCCACACTACATGAAATGCACTTGTGGTTCACGACACGCTTTATTTAACCTTGTTCAAAATTGGAGTCGGGTCACATGAAATGCACCCCCGATTCCTTTAATCTAATTACATCGTTCAATTAAAGAATAATGAACCAGTTTCCATAATGTGACAACATCGTGCTCAACTATAACCAATTCGAGTAAACATACGAGTAGCTAACTAAGTGAGCAAATTCAAGACTATGGTGAACAATTACATAAACAATGAAAGCATAACTAGTTGGCGAGCGTATGAAGGATTAGTCATTTTCATTAGCTAATTTCGACATTGCATGTTCAACAAAATCATATATTTACAAAAATAGTCTGAACCATACGAAAGTAAATCAAATACGAAACGATCCAAAATATTAGCGAGAAGAACAATATCGGAAAAGAACAACACCTTTATTTCTGCATATTTTTCAACGTACACAACGAGAAAACGAACCTTTTATGACGATCTCAAACCTCGACCTCTCCGGACAGAACTCGAACCAAACCGGAACCAAGGACAGCGACTAACCAACGACGTACCGGACCTCGACGAATGACGACGAACTCAACAGAAATGTTTACTGCTTCTCTTGCTGCCCGTTTCTCTTCTTTTTCTTTTTTTCGTTTTTGCTTCTGCTGAAGCTTGCTGCCCGTTTCTCTTCTTTTTCTTTTTTTTGTTTCTTTTCCTTTTTTTTTTTGTTTTTCAATTCTCCTTTGCCGTGCCTTTTCTTGTTTTTTCTTTCGTTTGCTTTTTGAAAATCTCTTCTGTTTTTGTTGTTCTTCAAGCCGTCCACCCTTTTCTCTCTTTTTCAACTTTTTTTTCGTTTGTTTTGTCTCCTTTGTGCTACCGTTTTCTGCTTCCTTTTTCTTTCTCAATTTTTCTCTTTTGTTTTCTTTTCAATCTTTTTCTTTTCAACTTTTTTTTTCGTTTGTTTTGTCTCCTTTTCTTTTGCCGTGCCAACCCCTCCCCAAAATGAGCCTCCCCTTTTCCATTTTAAAAGGCTCGTCTGTCCCCCCCCCCTCGTGTATCCCCCTCTCCCTTTTCATTTTAAATTCAAGACCCATAATATTCCCACCTTTATTTTAACAATGTTGATGCCCATCCCCCCCCATAATATTCTGTCCGTGTCCCCCATGTGTGTCCCCCACGTGTGGTGGACTCGGGTTATTACGGGCTAGGTCCGAAAATTATAAAACCGGGTAGTTCGAACCCGAATATTATTCTTCGCCCGGAACCGAAAATGAGAACACGGTGTTATTTAATTAATCCTAGGTAATCAAAATAACTATAATACTCGTAATTAAAATAAAACTATTTTTTATATTTTTCAAGTTTAAAAATGACTACGAAACATTAATAAAACTATATTTTTGTTATTTTTTCATTTTGAGGTAAAAATAAAGTAAAAGAGTCAAATTTAACTAAAATAGCTATATTAAAACTAAACTAAATATTTTACGCTAAAAATGTAGAAAATCTCGGGGAGGGTCAAAAATCACGTGTTTACAGGGGTCTGATAAGAAGCCTCGTCATTCCAGTAGGTTTATAGGTGCCTCGTATGGAGGCAAGTATACTTTTGGTAGAGGACATCCTCATATGCCTTTTCATTCAGCACTCCAAGCATCCCATTGTGCTTCAGGTGGTCGTCGCCCTCATATGCCTTATTCCGACGAGCTAGCCTATAGTGCACCACCAGGTCCTATCACTACGCCTCCGCTCCAGAGTTTTTAGGGTGGTTACTCATGTCGATAAGGTCAGTTTCAGGTTCAGCTGTCACATCAGCCGAGGTCCTATTATACTTGTAGTGATTCGAGGCACATTGCTAGATTATTCCCTCGGACATTGAGCAGCTCACAACATCATGGTTCTCTTTCCATGGTCTTGACACCGGGTGCTTCACCGCTCGCTCAACCAGCTAGATATAGATTTCATACAACTAGAGGTCGAGGTTAGGCCATTAAAGATGGAGGTCAGGTAGCTAGATATGGAGGCTAGCAAGCTCGGGCCTATTCTAGAGAAGTAGTTCAGAGTGTTGGGGCCCAACCCCGATGATATGCTTTCTAGCCAAGCCTGACGCTAAGTCATCCAATATTGTATCACATGTACTATTTTAGTTTGCCGTAGAGATGCTTTAGTTCTATTTGATCTAGTTCTACTTATTCCTACGTGTCATCCTATTTTATTTCATATTTGATTGTGCCTCGTGATTTTTTGATTGCTCATGCGTATGTGTCCACACCCGTGGAAGATGATATTGTTGTAGATCATGTTTATCGTCCATATGCGGTTACCATTAGGAGTCTTGAGACTAGTATAGATCTTTTACTTCTTGATATGGCAGATTTTGATGTTATCTTGAGTATGGATTGGTTGTCACCTTATCTCGTTATATTGGACTGTCACGCCAAGACGGTGACCTTATCCTTGTCGGTGTTGCCTCGATTAGAGTAGAGAGGAACTTCTGATCATTATACCAGCAGTGTCATCTCTTATATGAAGGCTCGACATATGATCGTGAAAGGGTGCCTAGATTATTTGGCTTATGTCCGCAATTCCAGTGCGAAGGTTCTTTCCATGGATTCAGTACCAGTTTTTCGTGAGTTTCCATAGGTGTTTCCTGTAGATCTGCCGGGGATCCCACCCGACAAAGATATTGACTTCTGTATTAATTTGGCTTCGGGTCCTCGGTCTATTTCTATTCTTCTATATCGTATGGGCCCACCAAATTTGAAAGAATTGAATGAGAAGTTACGAGATTTGCATTATAAAGGCTTTATTAGATCTAGTGTCTCGACCTAGGGTGCAACTGTGTTGTTTGTGAACAAGAAGGATGGATCAATGAGGATGTGTATAGATTACCGGCAATTGAACAAAGTCACCATCAAGAACAAGTATCCATTATCGAGGATTGATGACTTATTTTATCAGCTTCAGGGGGTCAAAGTGTTTTAAAAGATTGATTTGAGGTCTAGCTACCATCAATTAAGTATTAGGTCATCCGATGTCACTAAGATAACTTTTCAGACTCGTTATATGCATTATGAGTTTCTAATGATGTCATATGGTCTGACAAATTCCCCAACAACATTTATGGATTTGATGAATTGGGTGTTCAAACCCTACCTGGATTCCTTTGTGTATGTGTTTAGTGATGATATCTTGATCTACTCTCGGTGTCGATATGAGCATGAGCAGCATCTTCGAATCACACTTCATACTCTGAGAGTCAGCCAATTATATGCTAAGTTTTCAAAATGCGAGTTTTGGTTGTACTCGGTTGCTTTCTTGGGGCATATTGTGTCAGTAGAGGGCATTCGGGTGGATCCTAAGAAGATTGAGGTAGTTTAGAACTGGACTAGACCTATTTTAGCTACAGATATCTAGAGTTTCTTGGGATTGGTGGGTTATTACCGTTATTTTGTGGAGGAGTTCTCATCTATAGCGGCACCATTGACTAGGTTGACCCAGAAGGGTGCCCCGTTCAGATGGTAAGATTCGAGATTTTAGAAGCTCAAGACTGCTTTGACTACGACGCTAGTGTTGGTGTTGCCCATATGTTTAGGATCTTATACAGTATATCATGATGCATCTAGTACTGGACTTGTGGCAGTATTGATGCAAGATAGCAGGGTGATTTCATATGCATTGCCGCAACCAAAGTTTCATGAAAAAAATTACCCTATTTATGACTTAGAGTTGACAACCATTATTCATGCACTGAAGATTCAATTGACAGCCATTGTTCATACACTGAA
>JASVEL010009499.1:0-81657 GCA_032618575.1 Nicotiana noctiflora | reverse complement strand
AGTTTGGGTGTAAATTGTAGTTATGTATTTCACATTTCTCTGTGTTTTTCCTCTTATTGATTGTGTTTGTGATATGGACTGCGGGTTCAATTCCCGGAGATCCAAGGGCTGCGAGTTCGATTCCCGGAGACTCGGAGTTATTGAGATACAGACTGCGGGTTCAATTCCTAGAAATCCTGAGTTATTGAGATACGGACTACGAGTTCAATTTTCGGAGATCTTGAGTTATTGAGATACGGACTGCGGGTTCAATTCCCGAAGATCCTGAGATATTGAGATACGGACTGCGGGTTCAATTCCCGGAGATCCGAGGGCTGTGGGTTCGATTCCTGGAGACCCAGAGATACTGATGTATGGACTGCAGGTTCGATTCCCGGAGATCCTGAGTTGATGAATATAGAGAGGAACTGCGGGTTCAATTCCCGGAGATCCTAGACTTGTTGATTTGTATTTTTTGTTGTGTTTGTTACTCTTGTTAGCTTAATTGAGATCCTGAGTTAATGAATATAGAGAGGGACTGCGGGTTCAATTCCCGAAGATCCAAGGGATGCAGGTTCGATTCCCCGAGACCTAGAGTTATTGAGATACGCACTGTGGGTTCGATTCTCGGAGATCCTGAGTTGATAAATATAGAGAGGGACTGCGGGTTCAATTCCCGCAGATCCTGGACTTGTTGATTTGTATTTTGTTGTGTTTGTTACTTTGTTAGCTTAATTGTAGACGGTTGCAGTATTTACTTTATTACTGTTATTTCAGTCTCATTCTTATTAGAACTGCTCGATATTATTATTATCATTTTTTTATTATCTCACGGTAGGGCCCTGACCTTCCTCGTCACTACTCCATCGAGGTTAGGCTTGGCACTTACTGAGTACCGTCGTGGTGTACTCGTGCTACTCTTGTGTACACTTTTGTTGTGCAGATCCAGGTACATCAGATCAGGCTCATTACAGGTGATTTAGGAGCAATTTGAGGAGACTTGAGGTATGATCTTCTATGTCCGCGGACCCGGAGAGTCCCCTTCTATTCTCATAAGTGATATTAGTTATCTCCCTTATTTTCGTTGTATAGACATTCTTGATGTATAGAGCCACAATTGTACTCTTTCTTAGTCTGTGTTGCCCGTGGGTTTCCGGGTCTTGGTAGTATGTTGCCTAGTGGTATTTGGCGAAGTGTATATGCCGAGCGGCACTTATTACATTTCATTCATATTATTCCACCTTTATCTTATCTTTTATTCATGAAATTGTATATTCTGCATCGTGTTAGGCTTACCTAGTCGCGAAGACTGGGTGCAGTCATGACAGGTTCACGATTGGTGATTTAGGGTCGTGACAAGTTGGTATCAGAGCTCTAGGTTCATAGGAGTCACGGGACACATACCGGTTATTTAGAGTCTCGCCGATTGATACGGAGACGTCTGTATTTATCTACGAGAGGTTATATAACCATTAGGAAAATTCCACTTCATTTCATTCCTTATCGTGCGTCATTTATTCAGTTGGAGCCTATATCATATGTTCTTTTGCATCCACTCGTGTATTGAAATTGCGCACTCGGTATCAAGTATCTGCCGTCGGTTCGTGATGCTACAGAGGGATTTTAAGGGAGTCAAGAATTCACTCGACCATTGTTACTACGTGTCATCCATATCGATAATGCAAGATAATTGAGAGATCCATTCAATTGTGCACATGGGGGTGCACTAGGTTCTGACTTTCGGTTGATAAGTATGGTCTTGAGAATGTTTACTTAACTACCTAATCGTTGCAGTAATGGTAGAATCGCGAGGTGGATGTATATCTAAAGATAGTTGGTGGTGATAAAGACTATATGGTTCTATGAGATGCTTATTTAGCGAAGGGTACAACTAGCAACAAAGATACTGGGGGAAGTGAGTTTAACTGTCCTAAGAAGGACATGTACCAAACGAATGTCTGCAGTTGTCTTATGATAGGTGACGTACAAGCGATAAAGGTTAGTATCGTGGATTATCAGGATGTACCTTATGGCTTTGTGCCAAGTGAAAGGAGTTCATTATCAACGATCAAATTGTGGGTCATATGTCATATCAGATCTGGCATGCGATGTATTTAAGTGGTATTCAAGAGTTCTCTGAAACTTGCATATGAGTAAGAGCTGAAATTTGTATGGGATGGTGTTTGGACCTTCGATGTTCCTATGTCCATAATAATTCTATTTTCAGTATCAACAGGGAAATGGAAATGATTTCAGAATACTCGAAGTGCTCCAGTTAAATAGGACACACAGTCAACACACCCTATTATAATTACTAATTTACATACGCTACAAGTTAGAGATAGAGAACAAATTGGGTAGATGGCGCCTAAGAGGTGGATGCCTGACACATTGATATAATTGCTATAGTGTGGCCAAGACCACTACACCAGATGGTGTCATTACAACTATAATTTTGATTGTTATAAAGGGATATTACTCCTTAATTTGATGTGATTTTGAAAAATTGAGGCGAGTCCTCTTAATATACTCCACTCATGAGTGAGCTTCGTAATCCTGAAATCTACTTATATGAACACTCACGTTGGGATATTATATGGAGATAGTTATCCCTATCGTTATGTGTTGGTCACTGAAAATATCTATGAGCCTAAAAGTGACTTTCTATTTCTTACTACAGTGAGTTTTGATGTAATTATAGGATAATTAATTGCAATTGTCAATTATATGCCCTATCGGTATGAGGGTTCATTATATGTTGTGATTCTCTTTGACGGAAATCGATAAAAAGAGAAAGGAAGGAAATGAAAACTTTCAGTTGGCACACTGTGCAAATACTTGTGATTCAGGGTCGAGGATAATATCCTTGAATAATTATATGATGTGAAATGCTTTAAACCGAGCTAGAAGCTGCGGTGGATGTTATATAAGGACAAGGTCCTGGCGGTGAAACGTTATGTGTTTAAAATTCTCATTTTATGAAATTTAAAATTTTGTACTATCTTTTAAATGGGAGTCATGCCTGTTAGTCTTATTTGACAATTCCTGTGTATTTTCTATTAATATTCAGTCCTTTTGTGTTGCAAACATTGAGTTTTAGTCTACGAGATGGGCGCCCAGGTGGTGTTAAATGTGACTCGTCAATTCGAGTAAGTAATTATGAGATCTTCATGCTTCGATGTGAGTAAAGTGGAGGTCTGAAATGAGATGTTAGTTAACATAAGGTTAATTAGCAATATTGTGATTTATGAATAACTATTTTGGCCAGAGACATGGTTATTAGCATACGGATGATGTGTTTTATGTCCAGATATCTGCATGATAATGCGACGCTTATAATCATGATGTTATTGTTATTGATATATACATTATGGTATTTCATTGGGTTGTGGATGTGTTATTAGGAGTTGTTTTGGTGTTACTTTAGCAGGTGGATAGGCCCAATTACAAGGGAGGCTCTACTGAAATTTCTGAAAAATTTGGGAGTTAGAAAAATTTGAAACATTAAGCTGTGCGAAGAAAGAGGTAAGTTACGTTTTGCCTTTGATGAAAAGTGACCCTAAGTGTGGGAGACTGTAACATCCTGGAGAAAATAATTTCGAACTAATTAAGCGCTATTAAAAGTTGAAGTATGTTGAAATTAGACTAATGCAATGTGACAATGTAAAAATTCAGGCCCTATAATGAATGTTAAATGTTGAAGTTTGGGTATTTTCCTAAGGTTATGGACTAAGGATGAGGTGAAACCTTCAGTTAAGTTGAATTATCAGGAAAAGGAATTTTCTTGAGAAGGGTTTTATTTGGCCTTGTATATCACCTTGGGGGTTCTTTTATCTTGTTTGTAAAAAATAAGGATGGTTCCATGCGTATGTGTATTGATTATCACCAGTTGAACAAGGCTACAGTTAATAACCGCTATCTTATGTCTCGTACTGATGATCTGTTGACTAGCTTCAGGGCGCACGTGTATTTTCTCAGATTGACTTATGCTCAGGTTTCCATCTGTTGAAGGTTCGGGAGCCAGCTATCCCTAAGATTTGCTTCAGGACTCAATATGATCATTATGAGTTCCATGTATGTCATGTGGGCTGACTAATGCCCCGACGATTTTTGTGCATCGAGTATTTCGGCAATATCTTTACCCTTTGTTATTGTCTTTATTGATGAAATTGTGGTGTATTCTCGGAGTCGGGAAGATCATGAGCAGCACCTTAGGATAGTGCTTCGGAATCTGAGAGAAAAGAAATTACATGCAAAATTTTCAAAATGTGAGTTCTAGATGTATTCTGTGGAATTCTTAGGCCACGTGGTATCGAATGAGGATATTTATTTGGATCAAAATTTGTGCTACATAGGTTGGTTAGAGTTGTGGTAAGGAATATGACATCAGTATCTTGTATCACCCGAGCAAAAGCTAATGTAGTGGCCGATGCTTTGAGTCGCCAGGCAGACAGTTTGGGAAGTTTGACTTACCTACCAACATCAAGAGGCCTATGGAAATGGATGCTCAGGCCTTTTTCAACCAGTTGTGAGGTTGGATCATTCAGATCCTAGTCTGAATTTTAGCTCGGTGCCCCAATAATGGGCATGTTAATTATGAGAACCAAAGACCTGGTGGGTTGGTTTGAGTCCGTTGAGGTTAGATTATTGGGCACAAACTTGGTTTAGAATACTTTGGAAAAGTTTAAAGTGATTCAGGATAGACTCTATATAACCTCGTCAAGGCAGAATAGTTATGCTAATCGGAAAGCTCGTGATGGTTCCGCTATGGTGGAAGAGAAGGTCATGATTCATGTTACGCCTATAAAGGGGTTAGGAAGAAAAGGAAGTTGAGTCTAAGGTTTATTGGCTCTTTTGAGATATTGAAGCGTGATGGAGGAGTTGTTTATGAACTTGGACTACCTCTCAGCTTGATAGGAGTTCATATGGTATTTCATGTCTCGATGCTCCGGAGATATCATGGTGATCCGTCGCACGTGTTGGATTTCGGTTCAGTCCAGCTGGACAAGGACCTAACCTATGTTGAGGAGCCAGTTGACATTTTGGATAGGCAAATCAGGAAGCTAAGATCAAAGAACATCGCTTCAGTGAAGGTCCAGTGGCAGGGTCAGCCAACTGAGGAGGCGACTTGGGAGACCGAGCAGGATATGCGTAGCCAGTACCTTCATCTCTTCACCACTCCAGGTAAGTTTTCTATGCTCGTTCGAGGACGAACGAATCATTTAAGTGTGGGAAGATGTAACGACCCGGCCGGTCATTTTTTAAATTTACGCCTCCATCCCCAATTTAACTGTTCCCCTAAGTTCATTTCTGCTATTGTAGTTTGCCAGGAGGTTCGGTTCTAGAATTTGGAGTGTTTTGGGACACTTTGTCCCTAAATGAGAGCTTTATAGTTGAAAAATGGCCCGTATTCGGAACAGTGTTAAGACGACCTCGGAACGGAAATCCGATAGTTCCATTAGCTTCGTTAGGTGATTTCGGGACTGGGAGCGCGCTCGGAATGTATATTGGAGGTCTGGAGGTCAATTAGGCTTGAATTGGCGAAATTAGTATTTTGGCGATTTTTGGTTGATAGGCGAGATTTTGATCCGGGAGTCGGAATGGAATTCTGAGAATTGTTGTAGCTTCGTTAATTGATTTTGGACTTGTCCGCATAATTTCAGGTCATTCGGACGTCATTTGGTTGGGTTTCGGATCGAATGTGAGTTTTGGAAGAATTTTATAAATTTAGGCTTGATTCCGTTGTAAATTGATAATTTTTATGTTTATGGATGTGTTTTGATGGTTGAAACAAGTTTGAATAAGGTTATAGGAAGTGTTGGTGCTTTTGGTTGAGGTCCCGGGGGCCTCGGGTGAGTTTCGGGGTGGTTTCGGACCATTTCTAGGCCATTTTTAACTGCTGGTTTTTGGCTACAGCAGTGCTTTACGCGATCGGGGGGAATTGGTCGCGATCGCGGTGCACAAAATCTGAGAAAAATGCTAATGAATCGCGATCGCGTAGTGTGCTTTGCGATCGCGAAGAAGCAATTTCTGTCGCACATGTCCTACTTCGGAAGATCATATATTTTTCTCTACAAGGAATTATAAGGTGATCCAAAAAAGGACGTTGTAGAAAATTCTGTCTAGTTTTCAGAAAGCTAAAGAAACCCTAATTTGAAAATTTGTAGCAAAGGTTATGGACGTTACACTATAGACTGTCCGAGAAGGATCTCTAAAACATATGAATGGATTTGGAAGATTGTATGTCAAAATTTATAAGGAATCAGGAAATGGTCAACAGATAAAAGTTATAGACCTATGTTTCTAGTTTCTATAACATTAAACCATTTGTCATTCGTAGTTGTGTGTAAATATTTATGACAATTTTACTGAAGCCTGTCCAGAGGAATCAGAAGTTATTCACCGCGATCACGAGGCATTTCCCGCGATCGCGAAGGGTAATTTTTGGGCCAGAAATTTGTTCTCCGCGATCTCGGTAAACAAAATACCTGGGCATAATGTTTTAAAACATTTTATCCGCGAACCAAACCCATTTTTCCACCATTTTTGGTCATTCTTGAGAGCTTTTGGACGGGAATCGAAAGGGTTTTGACGAGAAGTGATTAGAGGTAACTCCTATGAACTATATACATGATTTTATTGAAGAATCATCCTTGAAATTCATGAAAACATAGCAAAATTAAAAGAAATTAGGGCTTGGAGCAAAAACGTTAAATTTGGGATTTAAGGGGCTATTTGGGGTCCGATTGGGGAGATTTTTATGTGGTTAGACTCGTGAGAGTACGAGGGTTCTGAAAATGTAAAAATATTTCAATTCCGAGTCGATGGCTGCAGGAGTATTTTGGTCATTTCACCCACTTTCGCGTTGTAGCTATAATTTTATAGTTGTAATTAGTTACTTGCGATGTTATTTATACTGTGTAATTGGTTTGACTAGATTCGGGCCACTTGGAGTCGGATACTTGTGGCAAGAGAGTCATTTCTTAGCGGGTTTTTACCGAAATCGAGGTAAGTGACTTGTCTAACCTTTTACAAGATCTCAAGCTAAGGAATTGCAAACTAAGGTTGCTGGACTTCAATGGCAAATAAAGAAGCTTCTAACTATGGAGGAAGAGCTCATGCCCAAAGGAGAAGAGTTGTCTAAGTTTTACAACTATTTGGTTGCTCAAATTGAAGTCCAAGAGGAGGAAGATTTGGTTACACAAATCTGCCCATGGAGTCACCAAATAGGCTCAAAATGAGCTTAAAAGAGTCCAGAAAGAGGTGTTACAAGAACAGCCCAATTGGAGTCCAAACAAATGGCCCAAAACAAGTTGTTTTAAGGCCCAAATCTGCCCCAAATAGTCTTGGCCGCCCCTCACCTACCAAAGACTTTTCTTAGACATTAGCAACCACCTACCTCATTGTAATAATTGTGTTTTCCACTACCACCACCCCACCTAGTTTTTAATGTTATTTTTATGCCTTTGTACTCCTATAAATAGTGTGTTTTTCTGCTTCATAAGGCAGATTATTATTGAGTGAGTATATCATATTTTGAGAGTTCTTTTGAACCTTTGTTACTTGTGCTTTGAGATTTATCTTTCAACCTTTACTAGTTCATAGTTCAAGGTAGTAAGATTACTTCTCTTTGTGATATCTTTGATTCCTTTGTGGTATTCTTAGAAGGCGATTAATACTAGTATTAATTGTTGTCTCAAGTTACTCGTAAAGTGGTCAAGATCCGAATCTATTGTTTTGATTTGCTTTTAAGTAAAGGCGTTTGATTTCTTTCATAAATCAAGACGTTGTTACTTTGATCTTGTCAAGGCTATAGAACTTGCGTTCTTGAAAGTTCTTGGAATTCTTTCCTTGAATCTTTCCCATATCCTTTATTTTCGTCTCTTTAATTCTAGTTGTTCAATTTCTGTTGTTATTGCTTCCGCATTTACTTCTCAAATTCTTACTCTAGTTTGGATTCCCGACCTAGTTGTTATCAAGTGGTATTCAGAGCGGTTCTATCAAGATTTCGTTCTTGATAATTCTTGGGATATTTTGAAAACAAAAAAAAAACAAAAAAAAAACAAAAAAAAACAAAAAAAAAACAAAAAAAAACGAAATCCAATTTAAAACAAGAAGAAATACAATTGCTTGCTCTCCAGGATATATCTTTTGTATCTAAGTGTTTCCAAAAATTAACAAAGGAAACAAGAAGAGGGGATCCTTGATTTTGTTACTCTATGTATTCTACACATTTATATTCTTTCCTTTTTGTTCGTGTCTTATTTCAACCGAGCCTAAAAGTTCTAGGATTTGGTTCTTTCTTCTTTTAATTGTTCCCAAAAAAACAAAAGAAAAATCTGAGTTTTACTACTAAGAACTACATACAAGTTAGGTTTAACTATAAATCTATAAAGTACTTGTTCAAAGGTTATTTCGAGAAAAAAAAAAAAGAAGAAGCTAATTTGTGTGATACAATTTTTAAAGATGTCACATACAGGTAGTGATAATGAACGAATGGTTCTCCAAGAAGCTGAAATCAAAGCAAGGAATGATTTTACCTTGCAAGCCATGCATCAACAGTTTGAAAGGCTGAATCTTCAACTCCAAGAAATGAGGGATACCATTGCGGATCAAAATGATACAATAGCTGAACTTAGGAGGGATAATAATGTTAGGCCACCTGCTAGAAGAAATGTACCCCATGCTCCTATTGTAAATCAAGCAAACTTTATTGATGATTTTAATGATATTGATTTTGATAGGGTGAGAGGAGATAGGAGGGGACAAAGAGGTAGGATAGAGGATGATAATATAAGTAATATAAAGATGCGGATGCCATCTTTCAAGGGAACAAGGGATCCAGACTTGTATCTTGATTGGGAGAGAAAGGTTGAAGCAATCTTTGACTGTCACAACTACTCTGAAGGTAAGAAGGTTAAACTTGCTGTTGTTGAGTTTTCTGATTATGCTTCTATTTGGTGGAAAAAGCTTAATAGGGATCGACCGCAAGAAGGACAAGCACCAATTGCTACTTGGACTGAGGCTAAAAGGGTGATGAGGAAGAGATTCGTACCATCACACTTTCAAAGAGAGCTACAACTACGTCTTCAAACATTGAAGCAAGGGTCCATGTCAGTAGATGATTACTTTAAGGCTATGGATATAGCTATGATCCAAGCTAATTGTATGGAGGAAGAAGAGGCTACAATGGCTAGGTTTTTAAATGGTTTAAATAAGGAAATAGCTGATGTAGTTGAATTACAACAATATGTAACAATAGATGAGTTAGTTGATTTGTGTATAAAGGTAGAAAATCAAAATAAAAGAAAGCAAACTAGCTCATGGAGATGTCGAACAAGCACCATGCCTAAGAAACCATGGCCAAATCATGAGATGAAGAATTTTTCTCAGCCTCAAGAAGACAAGGGAAAAGGTAAACTGGAGAACAAAGAGGGAGGTAAAACCTTCAACCCTAAACCTTTTACACCTTCTAGTTCTATTCAGTGTCATAAATGTAAAGGAAGGGGACATATGATGCATGAATGTCCAAGTAGAAGAAACATCATTCTAAAAGAAGATGGAGGATATGAGAGTGAAAAGAGTGAGGGAGATGAAGAGGGAGATATGAGTGATGAAGGTGATTTAGAACTACCTAATGATGGAATGGTTGGGGTAGTTAGGAGGATTATGACTATCAATTTAGGAAGCAATAGTGAAGCACAAAGAGAGAATATATTCCATACTAGGTGTGGGATAAAAGGAAAAACTTGCTCTATGATCATTGATAGTGGTAGTTGTGCTAATGTGGTTAGTTCATACTTTGTGGAAAAACTCGGGACTTGCATGCATGAAACACCCTACTCCCTATAGACTCCAATGGTTAAATGATAGTGGTGAACTAAAGGTAAATAAACAGTGTATGATTTCATTTAACGTTGGTAGATATGAGGATGATATTCTTTGTGACATAGTGCCTATGCAAGCTTGTCATATATTACTGGGTCGTCCTTGGCAGTATGACAGGAATGTTTTTCATGATGGGAGAAAGAATAGATATTCGCTTGAACTAAATGGCAGGAAATTTACTCTTGCACCTTTATCTCCTTCTCAAGTGTTTGAAGATCAGAAGAGATTAAAGGAAACAATGGGAAAGTCAAGGGGAGGGATAAAAAGTGAGCTTGTGGAAAAAGAAAAGAAAGACAGAGAGGGAAGCAATTTGAGAGAAGAGATAAAAGAGGGTTCGAATGAAAAAATAGACACAATCTTGGTGAGAGGAAAGAGGCTAAGGAAAGAAAAAGAGAGAGTTTCTATATAAAAGCCAAAGAGTGTTTAAATGCAAGAAAAGAGGGGCTGCCCATAATACTACTTACTTACAAAGAGGCTTTGATTAACTCTGAGTTGCTAACTTCTTCTTTGCCAAGTAGTATTTCTTCTCTTTTGCAGGATTTTGAAGATGTCTTTCCAGAAGATATTCCTAGTGGATTGCCACCTTTACGTGGCATTGAGCATCAAATTGATTTTGTACCTGGATCACAAATCCCAAATAGGCCAGCCTATAGGAGTAATCCAGAAGAGACAAAGGAACTTCAAAGGCAAGTTGAGGAGTTGCTTGAGAAAGGCTTTGTGAGAGAGAGCATGAGCCCTTGCTCTGTTCCGGTCCTATTGGTACCCAAAAAGGATGGAACTTGGAGGATGTGCGTGGATTGTAGAGCAATCAACAAGATTACGGTAAAGTATCGCCACCCTATTCCTCGTCTTGATGACATGTTGGATCAATTACATGGATCCAAAATCTTTTCTAAAATTGATCTAAAAAGTGGTTACCATCAGATTCGAATGAATCCAGGAGATGAATGGAAAACTGCTTTTAAGACCAAATATGGGCTTTATGAGTGGTTAGTTATGCCTTTCGGCTTGACTAATGCGCCTAGCACTTTCATGAGATTAATGAATCATGTTTTTAAGGATTTTCATGGAAAATTTGTTGTGGTGTACTTCGATGATATCTTGGTCTTTTCTAATACTTTAGAAGAGCATGTAGAACACCTAAGACAAGTTTTTGAAATTCTTAGAAAGCACTTGTTATTTGCTAATCTTAAAAAGTGTACTTTTTATGTGGATCGTGTGATTTTCTTGGGTTTTGTGGTTAGCTCTAAAGGTGTTGAGGTTGATGAAGAGAAAATCAAAGCAATTAAAGAATGGCCTAAACCTAAGAGTGTAACTGAAGTTAGAAGTTTTCATGGACTTGCTAGTTTTTATAGGAGGTTTGTGAGAGACTTTAGTACCATTGCTTCTCCTTTAACTGAAGTTATCAAAAAGGATAGGATTTTTAAATGGGGAAAAGAACAAGATGATGCTTTTAATTTGTTGAAAGAAAAGTTATGTTCTGCTCCGTTATTACAATTGCCTGATTTTTCTAAATCTTTTGAAATTGAATGTGATGCTTCTGGCAAGGGAATAGGTGTTGTTTTGATGCAAGATTCTAAACCTATTGCCTACTTTAGTGAGAAGTTGAATGGAGCCACATTGAACTATTCAACTTATGACAAAGAGCTTTATGCTTTGGTAAGGGCTTTAGCCACATGGCAACATTACTTGTGGCCAAGGGAGTTTGTCATTAAAACCGACCATGAATCCTTGAAATACTTGAAAAGTCAAGGTAAGCTTAGTAGAAGGCATGCTAAGTGGGTTGAATTTATTGAAACTTTTCCTTATGTAATTTCTTACAAACAAGGGAAAGAGAATGTTGTTGCTGATGCACTTTCAAGGAGGTATGTCTTAGTTTCTACCTTTACTTCTAAATTGATGGGTTTTGAACAAATCAAGGAACTTTATGCTAATGATGTTGATTTTGGCAAAACTTTTGCAGATTGTAAGTTGGGTCCTCTTGATAGGTTTAACCTACAAGATGGGTTTCTCTTTAAGGAAAATAAGTTGTGTATCCCTAATTGCTCTTTACGTGAAGTATTTGTAAGGGAAGCACATTGTGGAGGGCTTATGGGACACTTTGGGGTCCCAAAGACATTAGACATACTTGCTGAAAATTTCTTTTGGCCTGGAATGAGAAAAGATGTTGAAAGAATGTGCACACAGTGTTTGGAATGTAAACAAGCTAAATCTAAAGTGTTACCACATGGTCTTTACACGCCATTACCTGTTCCTACTTCACCTTGGATTGATATATCTATGGATTTTGTGTTAGGTTTGCCTAGAACAAGGTATGGTAAGGATAGTATATTTGTTGTGGTAGATAGGTTCTCCAAGATGGCTCGTTTTATTCCTTGTTTAAAGACTAATGATGCCTCACATGTTGCTAATCTTTTTGTAAAAGAGATTGTGAAATTGCATGGTATACCTAGAACTATTGTTAGTGATAGGGATGCAAAGTTTTTGAGTCACTTCGGCGTGTATTTTGGGGGAAGTTAGGCACTAAATTGTTGTTTTCCACTTCTTGTCACCCACAAACTGATGGACAAACTGAAGTAGTTAATAGAACCTTAGGAAACATGTTGAGGGCTGTTTTGAAAGGTAAATTAACTTTATGGGAAGATCACTTACCTATGATTGAATTTGCTTACAATAGAACAATCCATTCTTCTACAGTGTATGTCTCCTTTTGAAGTTGTTTATGGCTTTAATCCCTCTACTCCACTTGATTTATTACCATTACCTACTAATGATATTGCTAGTCTTGATGGTAGGACGAAGGCTGAGATGATGAAAAAAATTCATGAGCAAACAAGGCTTGCAATTGAGAAGAAAAATGAGCAAACCGCCTTGAGAAAGAATAAGGGTCGAAAACAAGTTATTTTTAAACCTGGAGATTTAGTTTGGGTTCACTTTAGAAAGGAGAGATTTCCTTCCAAAAGGAAGTCAAAGTTGCATCCTAGAGGAGATGGCCCTTTCAAGTCCTTGAAAGGATTGGAAACAATGCTTACAAGTTGGACCTTCCTGGGGTGAGTTTCAAGTAAGTGCTACATTCAATGTTGCTGACTTATCTTTGTTTGACGTAGGATCGAATTCGGGGACGAATTCTTTTCAAGAAGAGGGGAATGATAGCATCACTGATAAGGATAGAGTTTTGGAAGCTCCAAGAAGGCCATTTACAAGATCTCAAGCTAAGGAATTGCAAACTAAGGTTGCTGGACTTCAATGGCAAATAAAGAAGCTTCTAACTATGGAGGAAGAGCTCATGCCCAAAGGAGAAGAGTTGTCTAAGTTTTACAACTATTTGGTTGCTCAAATTGAAGTCCAAGAGGAGGAAGATTTGGTTACACAAATCTGCCCATGGAGTCACCAAATAGGCTCAAAATGAGCTTAAAAGAGTCCAGAAAGAGGTGTTACATGAACAGCCCAATTGGAGTCCAAACAAATGGCCCAAAACAAGTTGTTTTAAGGCCCAAATCTGCCCCAAATAGTCTTGGCCGCCCCTCACCTACCAAAGACTTTTCTTAGACATTAGCAACCACCTACCTCATTGTAATAATTGTGTTTTTCACTACCACCACCCCACCTAGTTTTTAATGTTATTTTTATGCCTTTGTACTCCTATAAATAGTGTGTTTTTCTGCTTCATAAGGCAGATTATTATTGAGTGAGTATATCATATTTTGAGAGTTCTTTTGAACCTTTGTTACTTGTGCTTTGAGATTTATCTTTCAACCTTTACTAGTTCATAGTTCAAGGTAGTAAGATTACTTCTCTTTTGTGATATCTTTGATTCCTTTGTGGTATTCTTAGAAGGCGATTAATACTAGTATTAATTGTTGTCTCAAGTTACTCGTAAAGTGGTCAAGATCCGAATCTATTGTTTTGATTTGCTTTTAAGTAAAGGCGTTTGATTTCTTTCATAAATCAAGACGTTGTTACTTTGATCTTGTCAAGGCTATAGAACTTGCGTTCTTGAAAGTTCTTGGAATTCTTTCCTTGAATCTTTCCCATATCCTTTATTTTCGTCTCTTTAATTCTAGTTGTTCAATTTCTGTTGTTATTGCTTCCGCATTTACTTCTCAAATTCTTACTCTAGTTTGGATTCCCGACCTAGTTGTTATCAATTTCTTAGCGGGTTTTTACCGAAATCGAGGTAAGTGACTTGTCTAACCTTGCGTGGGGGAACCATTCTCCCCTAGGATATTATGTGTTAATTTAAATGCCTTGTACGCGAGGTGACGGGCGTGTACATGTGCAGACTGTTGGAAAACCACTTTACTTGAACCGTCCAAATCGTGATATTCTTTTTATTTAAATGATTCAATTGTAATATTTACCTGATATTAGATAGAGAAGCATGATTAGATAAGATTATCTGTCTAAGTGCCTACTTGTCTTAATTGAACTTCCTGGAACTTTTTATGCTGGTTTTGGTGTAAATTGTAGTTATGTATTTCATATTTCTCTATGCTTTTCCTCTTCTTGGTTGTGTTTGTGTTGTGGACTGCGGGTTCAATTCCCGGAGATCCAAGGGCTGCGGGATCGATTCTCGGAGACCCGGAGTTGTTGAGGTACGAACTGCGGGTTCAATTCTCGGAGATCGGAGGGCAGCGGGTTCGGTTCCCAGAGACCCAGGTTATTGAGATACGGACTGCGGGTTCAATTCCCGGAGATCCTGAGTTGATGAATATAGAGAGGGACTATGGGTTCAATTCCCGGAGATCCGAGGGCAGCGGGTTCGATTCCCAGAGACCTAGAGTTATTGAGATACGGACTGTGGGTTCAATTCCCGGAGATCCTGAGTTGATGAATATAGAGAGGTACTGCGGGTTCAATTCTCGGAGATCCAAGGGCTACGGGTTCGATTCCCGGAGACCCAGAGTTATTGAGATACAGAGAGTGGGTTTGATTCCCGAAGATCCTGAGTTGATGAATATAGAGAGGGACTGCTGGTTCAATTCCCGGAGATCGAAGGGCTGTGGGTTAGATTCCCGGAGACCCAGAGTTATTGAGATACGGACTGTGGGTTCGATTCCCGGAGATCCTGAGTTGATGAATATTGAGAGGGACTGCGGGTTCAATTCTCGGAGATCCTGGACTTGTTGATTTGTATTTTGTTGTGTGTGTTACTTTGTTAGCTTAATTGTAGACGGTTGCAGTATTTACTTTATTGCTGTTATTTCAGTCTCATTCTTATAAGAACTGCTCGATATTATTATTATCATTTTGTTAATATCTCACGGTAGGGCCCTGACCTTCCTCGTCTCTACTCCATCGAGGTTGGGATTGACACTTACTGAGTACCGCCGTGGTGTACTCATATACTACTCTTCTGCACACTTTTGTTGTGCAGATCCAGGTACATCATATCAGGCTCATTACAGGTGATTTAGGAGCACTTTCAGGAGACTTGAGGTATGATCTGCTACGTCCGTGGATGCGGAGAGTCCCCTTATATTCTCATTAGTGATATTAGTTATCTCCCTTATTTTCGTTGTATAGACATTCTTGATGTATAGAGCCACAATTGTACTCTTTCTTAGTGTGTGTTGCCCGTGGGTTTCCGAGTCTTGGTAATATGTTGCCTAGTTGTATTTGGCGAAGTGTATGTGCCGATCGACACTTATTACATTTCATTTATATTATTCCGCTGTTATCTTATATTTTATTCATGAAATTGTATATTCCACATCGTGTTAGGCTTACCTAGTCGCGAAGACCGGGTGCCATCGTGACAGGTTTACGATTGGTGAACTAGGGTCGTGACAAAATATTACCTGTTTGTAAATTATACTGGATACGACATAAATGGCATGTTCTAGGTCATATTTAACAATATACCTAGTTTAAATAAGGTTAATAATTTAACTAGGACGCATATCGTCAATTTTTATTTTACCCATTCTATATATTGTAATCATATTAGTCATAAGTCCATTTCCAGAGTTAATGGTTTCAGACTCATAAATATAATTAGTTGTTATTTAGTAATTGACCGTTAATGAATATGATTTCATTCATATACTAGGACGCATCGGCATACGACAACCACATAAGTCCATTGGACTAATACGATTGTAGTCATAAGAACTTTTATTTATATATCGTGGTTGTTATTTGGTAATTGACCGTCTATGAATATTATTTCATTCATATACTAAGACGGATCGGCATACGACAACCACATAAGTTCATTGGACTAATACGATTGTAGTTAGTAGGCCGATGCGTCCTACTACAATCTATTTTAGTGTAAATCTGATTAGTCAACCGAGTACAATGTTTTTAACTTATACATTATCAAATGTGGTACTTACATCAACTAATCAAATTGGGGTAATGTAATAAGTATATCAATTATAACCCCAATTGTAATGGGCAAAGCATATATACACTTTGCCCATTATATATTAGTTGTTAATATATTCACAAGTATATGAATCCCTTTTATGTCACTAATACATATGATATACTTTATCACATGGACCTTACCAATGCCATGTAATGTCGTATTGGTTAATCATGGTCATTACCCATTAATAGTACAACAGGTGTACTTAATAATAATAGTGTGAAGATTATATAGTCCTCTGATATGCATACGATTTACATGGCATACTGAATGCCATGTAAATGTCTAATCGTATTAGTCCTAGGTATTCGATGCTGTTATATCCTAAGATGATTTCACGGTCTTTAGACAGAACTTATTTGGGTATGAACGTATGACATTACTCCCAATCTGTTATGACTACAATTGTATTAGTCCAATAGACTTATGTGGTTGTCGTAGGCTGATGCGTCCTAGTATGAACGTATGACATTACTCTCAATACGATATATAAACGGAAGTTCCTACACTACAAGAAAATGGGGTTATTACGGCGGTTTTTTTACATATACTGGCGGTTCAAAACTGCCATAATACACATGAACGGCGGCTTTTAAAAGCGCCACAATGCCGCCCGCCAAAATTATATTACGGCGTTTACGAGAGATCCGCCGTAAATGCATGTGAGAACAACCGTATTTTAACTGTTTTGTAGCGCTTTTCATTTTTGCATATTACGGCGATTTAAACCGCCATAATAGAGTTTTTTTCCTGCTTTTTCTCTGCTTCAGCCTATTCACAATCCTATTTTTTTACATTTCGAGTCCTATTTATTGAATGCTATGCTTTGAAACTTCTATAGCACTTCATAATCAATTAAATCCAATATAGAAGATTAAATAAGAAGAATATTCATTATATCTAAAACACAAGTAGTATACCAAAATTACTTCATCCAAATATTAATGCTTCAAAGTGTATTTCAACAGTAATATCCAAAAGATTGATAGTTGATCCAACAAAATAATCACAAATTCACACTTACACAATTGTACCAAAATTACATCATCCAAATATTAATGCTTCAAATTGTTTTTCCACGGTAATATCCAAAAAGATCCATAGTTGATCCTATAAAATAATCACTAATTCACAGTTGGACGATCATCATTGTTACTTTCATCTAAAGATCTTGGTTCAACTGTTGATGGTGCATCACATCCTAAATTTGGTGCCTGAAAAAAAGGAAGAAAATATATAATCAATAAGCAAATAAGAAAAAGAACCATAATAAAAGCAAGTAACTATAATATACTGTAACAAGAGAACTTATACCTGTGGAGGAGTGGAAAATAAGTGAGCAAACTCCTCAGGGATATTTCCTACGTTCCTTTCATATAAGCTAATTAGTGCATCTAATTTTGATTTCATATTTGTCATCTCTCGCTGCCACGCCGGAGTTGGAGCAGTATTGCTAGATGAACCCACATAACCACGACGGTATCTCGCAGATGTCTGTTTAAATGCTACAGTTGGAACTACACCCAAGCCTAAACCTCGAACACGACCGGGGTGCTCGGGACCGAATACTATGCCAAGAGCATCATTCGGTGAAGGTTCATCAAGACTTTCTGCTCTTTCACTTCGAATTTCTTCAATTCTTTCCTGCAAAAATTGAAGCATAAATTGAGCAATGTGAAGGATATTACATGGAGCAAAGTTACATATGCTTCTACTTTTTACTTAAATCCAATCCCAGCAAAATTTTTAACTGTAAAACCAACTTTCTCAAATTTACCTTTCTCATTGCTCACTCTACACTTTAAATACTCAGAGCAAACAAAAGGCTTATAGAAGCATCTTTCTTACAGTCCCTGGCATTGCTTATTCACCTCACACATGCTTCACACTATACAGTATATAATATATGTCTACAGATGCCAAAATCATGACAACTCAATTCATTGATGAAAAATTAATAGACAAATTAAACAAGGAGGAAACGAGCTCTTGCTCAACAAAGAGCATCAAGGCAACATAAAGGAATATGCATCATTGTAATGACGCTGGCATGGCAACCACAGAATTACGTAGCAACTAAGTGCTATAGGCAAAGTTTAAAAAATACTAGACTAATTTGGCTTTGCGAGAGAGAGAGAAAGAGAGCAGTGGTAGAAGAAGCAACACATGGAATGATGAGGAGAAGAAATAGAAGATGTATAACATATCCATTAATATTCAAATCACCAAAATTAATCACCAATACTATCTCGGCTTAGGAAAGAATAAGCATCACATTAATGAAAATTTAAATAAGAAACAATACTAAAAAGCCATATAAAATCAAAATAACAAAACAAGATAGGAACTAAATAACAAGATGGACTCCAATAGTTCGAGACACAAAAGAACACAAATTTAAGCATGCATTTACACTGTTTTACAAGATCTACGCAAAGTTATTCCAAAACAATTCAAAGTGAAAGGTAATTGCAATATTGGTCAACTGGAGATTCACCATCTTTTAATTAGATTCGACCTCTTTAAAGACTATGTTCAGTTCTTATCATGGTCTGCTGGATATGTTAGAGTTAAGGGTGAAACATTTTTCTTTAGGACATTTCCATGGACTCTAGGATTCAATCCTAGAGAAGAAACATCCAAGGCTGTTGATTGGATTTCATTTGCGGAGTTGTCGCCCAATTTCTTTACCAAAACATCATTACTGTCGATTGTCATTCTGTTGTAGCTGGTGAATTAGCCACTAAATCAGTAGGTCCTAAACATAAGTAGGCTCATTGCTAGTCGACTAATGGTCAGCAAGTATCAGGGGACACATAGAGAATTTGTCTATTAATTTTTATATATGGGTGGTATACGGTAATACGGACTAGTACTTGCTACTGCCATTTACTATGTGTGACAGGGAAGGAACTACAGAATCTTCAACCAGAAAAGAGGACAGTGGAAGACATCATACGATTGATTGTCCAGGAAGTTCATTATAGGAGTAGTCTAAGACCAAAATTAACTGTTTCATGCAAGAACTTAAGATTCATGATTCGCTCAAAACTTTCTTGCGAAAATGAATCTTGTCAATTAAGAACCACTGAAGCACTCCATAACAGCCATATGAATGCTTAAATGGAATGAATAAGAGAGATTAAGAAATCACTTGTCTCTCTCATCAATTTACTTGATACCATAAAGCTTATCTGTCCATTTTTCTTTCACCAATATTACAAGAAAAACTTCTTTTGAGGCCAGATTGAAGAACAAAATTAACGTTTCGATGGATTGATGTATACTTGATTACTAATCTTATCTTTCTCTTTGAAAATGCATATTTACATAAAATTGTTAATGATTGCGATGTAGCTCTCAAAAGGAGTTTTTTCATTCTTCAATGTGGAGAAATAAGAAACTATGGATTAAAATATGTGCTGCAAATGAAGATTAATTCTTAAGAAATTTGTGATGTATTTCAATCAAATCCTTTGGAACAGCTCAAATATTTCCCGCCAACTCTAATGCTTTTACACATAATATAGAATAAAAATTATTAAGTTGTTAAAACATAGAAAGTTGAGTAACAAGTATAAATGTAGCAGTTGTCAAATATCCTAATTGATTCCATCACAAGTAACTAATATCATAGTTGTTTTGCAGGAAAATGGAGTCCCTGATGTAGATTAATCTTGTACCTAGATGAGACGAACCACCCAATCCTTATGGTACTAACACAAATCGATGTCAAAATTTGTTTTCCCTTGTCTTAATGGAAAAAAAAATTGAAAAGCTAGCTGTATATGATTGAACAATATTATTCTGCTCAATGTGATTTATTTGTGAGCCAAGCTATTTCTTGTTTTTTAGGTGGACTCAAGGAAGAGTATGTACATTTAGTAAAGATGCATGAACCTCAAACCTTATCCAAAATATATAGTCTAGCTAGAGTGGCATAAGTAACATTGGCTGCTAATGCTCGAGCACAAAGGTCCAGCTCTAGAGGCCACTCTTCTTTTTCTTTAAAGAGACCCACCTATGAATCTTCATAGTCTAAACCACACCTTACCAGTGTTGCTCCAGCACCTAAATTAGCTCTTCCCATTCCTCGATCTATAAATGCTCCTAAGAACATGAGGACAAGGGTAAGAGAACACATAGACTATGCTACTTTTGTGATGACAAATACACTGCTGGCTATAAGTGCACACTTTCTAAGTAATTATTTGTGTTGGAAATGGAGTATGGTGATGATAAATGCTCAGAAGAAGTAGTACCAAAGACAGAGGGCGAAGCCACTAATGATCAACGGTCTGTTACTAAAGAAGATCTTCCCATGATCTCCTTGTGTGCATTAAGTGGCCTACAAGGGGCACACACTATACATGTGGCTGGCTACAGTAATAATAGGCCACTGCAAGTGCTTTGGATGGAGGATGTACAGTAATAATAGCCTACAAGCTCTTTATTGTTATCTGTGTGCATGCTGGTCCACCTTATTCTCTCTTTCCCTCCGTTACAAAAGAAAGAGGCGCAGGTGTTGTTAAAGAGGTTTTCGAGGGAAAGTGACAGTATGAACATGGCTTAAAATTGCTTCATCTTAGAATAGTTCAGTATTAAAAATTTCTCTCCACATCTGGTCATTCTATATGCCCTTTACTGAAGAGAATGATAGTCATGTACCATATACTATCTACATTGCAAAAATGCATTTCACTCAGATAGCAAGAAAATCTTCTTAACTCAGGTAGCGCCAATCCTGATTCCTAAACTATATGGGGCTGGCTACAATAAAAAATATTATGAAATCACCAAAAATATTACTTACCCCAATCACCCTAGCCTCATCAATTACATAACTCCATCTTTCCTTTTATGAGTCTCAGTCCACATTTTACCTCGATCAAAAGCTTTTCCCATAACCTTCTGAAATTTTTAAAATGAATAATGTTAGTAATTAAGTGAGAACATATATCTTACCTAAGTTAAGTTCTTAAACTACCATTGCAGCCCTTCTTCTATCCAAACTCATAGCACCACAAGTATGAGGAAGTTGATTTTTTCGAATATGTGCATTCTTCTTTCAACGCTCCTACAAATTAAATAGGTGACATTCTATTATATAAGACCAAAATAAGCAAAAACAGAAGCAAGAGAAGTAGTAGAGAAGAAGAAGCAGAAACAGAAGAAGCAACAGAAGTAGATACAGTAGCACAAGCAGCATCAGAAGCAAAAGAAGAAGCAGATAGCAGAAGCAACTATAACAGAAGAAAGGTGAGTCATTCTATTCTGGTGCTAAAGAGAAGCTGAGAGTTGCAGACCTAATTGTAAGAGCCATAACAGTATATGCAACTGAAGATAAATCAGATCCTGGCCTTAAAGCAGCAGTGATAGCTAGGAGTATAGGTGAAATAGTAGCAGGTTCTCTCATACTCTCATTTTCACTACTCTCATTCTCACTCTTTCAATGCATAAGAACTAATGACCGGCTATTACGTGTATGTTCAAGACAATCATCAAATGAAAATATTTCATAATGTGACTACTATTGTAAATATAAACCTTAACAAGATCAAATATAGCAGGGTTTTTCCATGTCTTTTTAGTTTTCAATTTCAAGAATGAAATTGATAACTCCCTGATTTATCTAAGAAGCATAAAGTAACATCATGTAATGAGAAAGAAAGGAACATATAGTCCTAACAGTTACAAGAGAAGTAGTAGAGAAGAAGAAGCAGAAATAGATGCAAAACATATCTTTTTCCAGTAAAAACAGAAGAGCTTAAAAAACTGAAAGTTTCTTTATAGTAGCAGCTGGGAAGATTCATAACTGAAGCTGCATATATAACACTGTTATTACTACTATTACTATCTTATTTCAGCAACAGAGCTTATTGTGAGCCAGAGAAAAATAGAAATTTATCTATGTCTGACTTGGAGTTTTTTCTTTTTCTTGTTCCCCCAATCTTGGCTGTACTTATTATTCTTAATCTATTCAAAAGAAAACACAAATTTCAAAATCTCCCACCAGGAAACACGGGTTGGCCTTTTCTTGGTGAAACCATTGGCTATTTGAAACCTTATTCAGCTACTACTATTGGATAAAATAAAATCTTGAAAATCTGTATGTTCTGAACACTTAAAAAACTTGCAGATATGGTAAAATTTACAAGTCAAATTTGTTTGGGGAGCCAACAATAGTTTCAGCAGATGCAGGACTGAATAGATACATTTTGCAAAATGAAGGCAGATTGTTTGAGTGTAGTTACCCTAACAGTAATATGGCTAGGCAAATTGTGAATTACAACAGAAGTCCAGGGTATTATGCTAGGCAAATTGTGAAGCAAGTCAAAGAAAGTGTTAGCAGAAAAGTTGGTCATGATATTACTAACACAAGTTTCAGAAGGAAAGATGACCAATTAGCTACTACTAAATATGATGATCAAGTTGTTTTGCTTAAACCAAAAAAACAAACATCCAAAATTTTAGCCAAATTACACGGAGATGATCATGATTTTAGCCCAAGCAAGCAAACAACTCAATCTTGCTCACCTAGGTTCAGATTCTTGGAGATGCTAAGTGTCACGACCCTAGTTCACCAATCGTAAACATGTCATGACGGCACCCAGTCCCCACAACTAGGTAAGCCTAACACATTGCGGAATATACAAGTTTATGAACATTAAATAAGAAAATAGCGGAAAAAATAATACAGAAAGGAAATGTAATCCGTGCCGCTTGGCACATACACCCGTCAAACACACTCTATAAAACACCACCAAGACCCGGAATCCCACGGGCAACACAGACTAAAAGAGAGTATACAACCGTGGCTCTATGTGTAAAGAGTATCTAACAACGAAATGAAGGAAAACATCTACTAATACTATCAGAATAGAAGGAGGGCCTCCGGATCCGCGGACATAGCACATCATACATCGAGGTCTCCCAAAGTGCTGATGAATCACCTAGTATGAGCCTGTCCTGATGTACCTGGATCTGCACAACAAAAGTGTGCAGAAGAGTAGCATGAGTACACCACGACGGTACTCAGTAAGTGCCAAGCCTAACCTCGATGGAGTAGTGACGAGGAAGGTCAGGGCCCTACTGAGAGAAAACAATTACAAAATGATAATAACAATAATAAGCAGTTTAAATGATAATAATTCCGAAATAACAACAGTAAAGTGATTACTGCAAACGTCTACAATTAAGATAACAACAAGTAACAAACTCAATTAATAAGTCCAGGACCTGTGGGAATTGAACCCACAGTCCCATTCACAGTACCCATGGGTCTCCGGGAATCGAACCCGCAGTCCACATCTCAATAATATATCAATAGCTTAGGATCTCCGGGAATCGAACCCACAGTCCATATCTCAATAACTCAGGATCTCCGGAAATCGAACCCGCAGTCCATATCTCAATATTATATCAATAGATCAGGATCTCCGGGAATCGAACCTGTAGTCCATATCTCAATAACTCAGGATCTCCGGGAATCGAACCCCCAGTCCATATCTCAATAACTCAGGATCTCCGGGAATCGAACCCGCGAACCCGCAGTCCATATCTCAATAACTCAGGATCTCCGGGAATCGAACCCGCACTCCATATCTCAATAACTCGGGATCTCCGGGAATCGAACCCGCAGTCCATATCTCAATAACTCAGGATCTCCTGGGAATCGAACCCACAGCCCTGGGATCTCCGGGAATTGAACCCGTAGTCCACTAATACATCAAATAAAGAAAACATACAGAGAGAATATAATATGTTTAACTACAACTTCACCGAAACTAGTGCCAACAATTTATCAAGAAGTTCAAGTAAGTCAACTAGGCAATTAGACATGTTGAATCCTAGCTAATAATGCTTTTCTAACTAATACCGGGTAAAGTAACGCTTTTATCATGCTAAGAGTAGGAATAACACTAATCGGACAATTCAAGTAAAGTGTGTGTTACAACAACCAACGCATGTACACGCCCGTCACCTCACGTAAGAGGCATTTAAACTATCACATAATATTCTAGGGGTCAAAGTTCCTCCACACGAGGTTAGACAAGCCACTTACCTCGACTCCGGTACAAAACCGCTAAGAGACAACTCTCTTGCCGCGAATGTCGGCCTCCACAGGTGTAGTATCTGATAAAAATCAATAGAATCACATCAAAATAGGCCAATTGGGCATTACCCAACCAAAAAAATTCAAAATACACCAAAACCCACAAAGTTACCAAAACCCTACTTTCGGTACGCTTCTCGAAAAATTACGAAAGTTACATTTTCGGATTCCTTATCTCAACACGAGTCTAACCATACCAAGAACACCCAAATCGGACCACAAATGGCCCATCAAATCCTTGATTCTATCCAAGAGGGTTTTCTACCATTTTCAACAAAAATTCTCAAATTAAAGACTAAAACTTGCAATAGATTCGAGTTATACAACCAAAATTGAGTTAAGAGTACTTACCATTTTGATCTCTCCAAAAATCTCCAGAAAAATCGTCTTACCCGAGCTCCAAATCGTCAAAAATAGCAAATGGGACGAAGTTTGGACTTTATTCTGCTGCCCAAGTATTTGTTCTTCGCATTCGCGGTCCTTCTCTCGCGTTCACGAAGCACAATCTCCCAAAAATACATTTTCCAACTTTGCCTCTATTGAAATTGGTCATATACTTTTACACACAACTCCAAATGACTATTATAATATATTTCTGGAAACTAGATGCAAAGGGCTACAACTTTTGTTTTTGAATCACCTCAACATTCCTTGTAGATAAAACGATATGAGCTTCCGAAGTAGAACCTGTGCGACAGAAAAATCCTTCTTCGCGAACGCGAGGCACTGTTCGCCAACGCGAAGAACAAAGTCCCTGATGGAAAATCCTTCTACGCGAACGTGATACCTTCATCGCGAACGCGAAGAACAAAGTCTTAGAGGCCAAATTCTTCTTCGTGAACGTGATAGGACCCTCACGAACGCGAAGAACAATACCAGATACCAGAACAGCAGTCCAAAAACTTCCAAAAATATCCCGTTGGGCATCCGAAATCATCCCGAGGCCCCCGGGACCCCAACGAAAACCACCAAAATTGTCACGACCCAAACTGGAGGACCATGACTAGCACCCGACCATACTTGCCGAGCACCAACATACATTTTATCTAACCTTCTTTATTATCTTTTAGGCTGACGAGACCAATATAAAAGGTAGACATGGATCATGAACAACCAACAATAAAATATGATTGCATGAACCTACATAACATGGGATGACCGGACAATCAAGAAACTATATACATATGGTACAAGCTACCACGCTAAAATGAAAGACTATACAACAAAAACCAGCCGACAAGGCATACCAAACTATACATGAGTCGACACTTGTCTACGAGCCTCTAAAGGAACATAAGTGCTGCAACATAGCCGGAACAGGGCCCTTACATACCCATAATGTCTATAACATAAATGCATACCAAGACCAAGGCAAGTCCGGATAAGGGATCTCGCCAATCACCGCTGAACTGGACAACCTACTGTGATGGGGGAGCTGCACCTGCCTGTCTATCAGGACCTGCAGCACGACATGCAGCGTCCACAAACAAAAGGACGTCAGTACGAATAAAGTACTGAGTATGTAAGGCAGAGAACCATAAATACGAACAGTAATGTAAGCAGGGATAGAGAATATACAACCTGTAACATCTGAGTACCTCTGAGGGCTACTGACATGAAATGCATGATACATGTGTATAAATACATAATCTTTTAAAACATATGCCTCTGTGGGCATCATCATCATCATGTCGTACCCGGCCATAATAGGCTCGGTAAAAACGTACCCGGCCATTATAAGGCTCGGTAGAATCGTACCCGGCCACGTGGAGCTCGGTAAAACCCAACTGATCAGTGGTTGCACAATAGGTGCCGTACCCGGCCGACTATAGCGCGGCTCGGTAGAGTAAAATAGATACATATATATAATGCATGCTCGACTCATGGAAATACCTTGTAGACCTTTCGGAGTGACGTAAGGTCGGTATCCTATGTACACCTTATTAGGACTAACTCTTAACTATGAACCTTATAGGAATCAGGGAAGTACCAACAAGATTGATAACATAAGAATAAGAGAAGCAACATCAACATCAATCGTTCCATAAGAGGGGAAACAATGTAAGTGCTGCTTAGCTTCTAAGAATAGAGTATCTTTGGAAGCTCGTTCATTACATTATGTTAATCGGAGTCGTGCAAAAGAAGGAAAGGGATAGCCACACATACCTTGTATATACTGCCACAACCTCAAGCTATGCAAACGTCACGACTCCTTAGTCTACAATAGGAGAAATGACATTATCGTTAACGTTTAAGCGTCGCAACTATTATGTACCAATCACAACCTATTTTGTGATGAAACGGACAACACCTCCCCTATATGTATGACTTCACACCATTCAAAACAATCACCAAACAGCCTAAACAACATCAATAATAAACATATTGAGCCTCCCAAAATAGTCCACACACAACCTAATCACATCATACATATGACGGCCACTATAGTCGTACCAAATGACCCAAAAATATTACGAAGAACTAGCAGACCACAACCCAACATATATATGGTGTTTCTCCACACCCTGACTCCTCCAAAACTCCACAAAACAGTAATAAAAATGCAGCCCAACAGCAACACAAAACAGTCCACAAAACAGTCCGCTACAAGTGAATAACTTGAACTCACGGCTTCCGATCACCGTCCCGTGAGTTCTTACATGTATATAACGAATTACCATGAATTTACAGCAGAATAAATGTATGAAATATAGCAGTAAACTCACCTTTGTTGTTGGATAACTCAGCCTTTAACTTGGTTCTTCAAACTCTAGTGTTTACCCCCAATTTGAACTTGAAAGAGAGGAAAATCAATTAGGGTTTGTGGATAATTTTTGGGAGGAATTTTGCAGGGTCGTAGGTCTGGTTATTTGTGAAATATAAAGAGGTATATATTGCAGAAGATAAGACTTTTAATGGGCTGCTTTTCTGACCCGAAATTCCCTCTTTTGGGCCGACATTTAACCAAGTAGGTGACTCACCTACTTGCACCTAGCAGCTTGTGCAGTCTCACGAAAATGTCTATATCTCTCTATTCCAATGTCGTATTGCTAAACCGTTTAATGCGTTGGAAAATAGACTCATAGATCTTCAATTTGGTGGGTAGATCACCCCGTAATTCCAAGTATATTGGGAGAAATACTTAATAACATTTGACCTAAAGTTTAGGTAAAACTATGAACCTAAGTTGCAACAACTTTTGTCGACTTTTGTTTCATAACTCGTTTGACTTCAAGAATTATGATACGGATATTATATGATTCAAATACCTTAAATCATGACCTCCTAAGTATACTAAGCATCTATAGGTTTACCCAAAAGTACGAGTTACAGACATCCTTGATTCGTTTAACTTCTAATACTTGTTAATCACCCTTATGCACCCTTGTATCACTTAAGATTAATCGGATTAACTTCTTATCATCTCAAGGATAATTCCTTCTTGGATTTGTGTTATCTAACTTATGGAATGAACTAACGTGTGTGGATATGGGTTGTAACAAAAATACTCCAAAACATGATACAAACTTGTTCCAATCATAAAAACTTGTCCTTAAACACGGTAAACATCAAGTTATAGCGGATTCAAGCCTAAGTTTTCATCTAAACTTCCGAAATCAACATTCAATCAAAAACCCGACCAAACGACGTCCGAATGACCTGAAAATTTGCAGACATATCCAAAATCACATAACGAAGCTACAGAAATTGTCAGAATTCCATTCCGACCCCGGATCAAAATCTCACCTATCGTTCGGATTCGCCAAAATTTCAAACTTCGGCATTTCAAGCCTAATTGAGCTACGGACATCCAAAATACATTCCGAACGCGCTCCCAACCCCGAAATCACCTAACGGACCTAATGGAACCGTCAAATTTCCGTTCCGAGGTCATCTTAATGTTGTTCCAACTACGGGCCATTTTCCAACTATAAAGCTTCTAGTTAGGGACTAAGTGTCCCAAAACACTCTGAATTCCAGAACCGAACCTCCCCGCCAACCACAATAGCAGAAATGAACTTACGGGAACAGTTAGATGGGGTCGGGGTGTAAATTTCAAAAACGACCGGCCGGGTCGTTACATCTTCCCACTCTTAAAGATTCGTTCGTCCTCGAATGAGCATAGAAAACATACCTGGAGTGGTGAAGAGATAAGGGTACTGGTTGCGCATATCATGCTCGGTCTCCCAAGTCGCCTCCTCGACCGGCTGACCCCGCCACTTAACCTTTACTGAAGTGATGTTCTTTGACCTTAGCTTCCTGATTTGCCTGTCTAGAATGGCCACTGGCTCCTCAACATAAGACAGATCCTCGTCTAGCTGAACAGAAGTGAAATCCAACACATGCGATGGGTCACCATGGTATCTCCGAAGCATAGAGACATGAAATACGGGATGGACTCCGGCTAGGCTGGGAGGTAAGGCCAACTCATAAGAAACCTCCCTAACACGCCTCAAAATCTCAAAAGGCCAATAAATCTAAGACTCAGCTGAGCACATTAGCCTGATATAATCTAAAGATATTCCCTCTTGTTCAAACAATTAAGTCTTGGAGCCTAATTCCAACATCCGGAATTCTATGTCACGCTTGTTTTCACCAAGATATCACTCAATATTCCTCAAACGCCGTCCTCAAACATGACTGCATAACCTTGCTAGATTCTTACCTTACAACACAAAATCCACAGGACCACGATAATATTTTATGACCAAATTAGCCAAAAATTCAACGAATCGGGTGCTCTCATTGCACCTCATGATCTACATAGGTCTCGTTCTAACTTTTACAATACTGACACGACAGAAGAGATGTGCCGATATCCATAACCAATTACTGAATCAACAATTCATTGGGTCTATACTCCTGACAAGATCCATTACCTGGTCCTAAACCAGAGGATGATCTTTTCCTCTATAATATATCTTATATAATTAGTTTGAACTGATCCCAAATCCCACAATCTCATATCATCCAGTACGAAGTGCTCAAGCAATAAGCCACCTCAGACATAATCAAAAGTCCCACAAGATGACAGAATGTGCCTGTAGGCTACTAATTCGTACGTGATATAAAACGAAGGCGAACACTGGAGAGAACTATTCAACTCTCACACTAACATGGACCTCCTCAGAAAAATAGTAAATAGAACTATGACGACCCGCCCCGTCATCATGGGAATTACCACCCTGTTATGTTGTAATTACTTGTGTTATGCTTTTATATCAGTGTTAGAGTCTATCGGGTGAGTTAGGAGTGAATTGGATTGAAAATGAGGCACATAGCCTTTTTGGAGGAAACTTGAATATGGAAAGTCAACCCGGAGTTGACTATATCGTTAGAGGGATCGGCATTGGATTCTGATGATTCGATTAGTTTCGGGAGGTAATTTGTGACTTAGGGGAACAATCGGAATTGAATTTGGAGGCCCGGTGTAGAAATAGGCTTGAATTGGCTAAGGTTGAATTTTGGCGAAATCCGAACGGGAGGTGAGATTTTGATCCGGGGGTCGGAATGGAATTCTGACAATTCCTGTAGCTTCGTTATGTGATTTTGGATATGTCCGCAAAATTTCAGGTCATTCGGACGTCGTTTGGTCGGTTTTTGATTGAATGTGTAATTCGGAAGTTTTGAAGAAACTTAGGCTTGAATCCGTGTGTAATTGGTGATTTTGATGTTTAGGATGGTATTTTTATGCTTGCTATAAGTTCGTATCGTGTTTTGGGGTATGTTGGTGGTTTTCGTTGGGGTCCCGGGGGCCTCGGGGTGAATCCGGACCATCATCCGGCATTTGGAAGCAAGGAATAGTCTGCTGTAAATTGCAGATCACTGGGCAGTGCTTTAGCCTTTGCGTTCGCGAGGGCAAGGCCCGCGTTCGTGTAGGCCAGGTTCAGCGTGCATCGCGTTCGCGAGGGTGGTATCGCGTTCGCGTATTAGGAGGACTGTGAAGCATCGCGAACGCGTGGTTGAAGGTCGCGTTCGCGTAGAGGGAATTCATAAGGCATCGCGTTCGCGTGGATGGAGGCCGCGTTCGCGTAGAAGGATCTCCGGATGGCTGAAGAAAATGTGCATTGCGAACGCGTATGGCATGTCGCGTTCGCGAAGGGTATTTTGGGCAGAGCGTCGCGGACGTGTGAGAGGCGTCGCGAACGCGATGAAGGAATTTGGCTGACAGTGAGTTTAATTACAGAACAGAACCAGTCGCAGGTTAACACCCCAAAACACCAAAAAATTGAGTTCTAGAGAGAGGGACTCACGGGAATTGCTGGGAATTCATCGGGTATTCGTTGGAGGTAAGTTTCGTGGCTTAATTACATCATTTTAACATGAAATCCATGGTTAATTCTCTGGTAAATGGAAGATTAAAGGTGGGTTTGAGCCCTAGGCCTAAAATTGAAGAAAAACACTGATTTGAGTGGGCAAATGGAGTCCGATTTTGGTAAATTTTATATGCTTAGACTCGTATCGAGATGAGGATTCCGAATATGTGACTTTCGTTATTTTTTGAGAAGTGTACCGAAAGTCGGGTTTTGACAACTTTGCCATTTTTGGTGTAAATCGAATTGTATTGATTGGGTGTCGTTCCATTGGCCTAATTTGTTGTATTTCTACTGTATTTGATCAGATTCTACGCGTGCGGAGCTTGATTCTCGTGGAAAGGGCATTGCGGAGTAGTCATCGCGCTGTATTGAGGTGAGTAATAGATGTGGGTGATGACCAGCGGGTTCGAAACCTCGGTATACCACTTTGTGACGCGGTATAGCGGCGAGACACGTACTCTCTTGTGAGTGCGGGGTCGATTGTGATTGGGGACTATGGCTTAGTCCGACTTGTTGATACTGTGTTATGATATTGGCTATTCTTGAGCCGTCGAACCTCCTTCTCGGATGGTTGCATACTATATTATGATATTGGCTACTCTTGAGCCGTTGAACCTCCTTCTTGGACGGTTGAGTATACTTGTGGGCTGTGAGCCAGTTATTGGATCCCGCGAGGATCGTTATCATAGTCTTGTAATATTTACATGCTAGTTTACTACCAGTCCGCAGCTATCTTTGTTATCATGCTATTTCCAAATCTCTAGAACTTGATATTACTGTTTTCCAACTGAAAAATGATAAAAGAGTTTTCAAAACTACTTTGAGCCTGCGAGGCTGTATTTGTACATTAGCTGACTGGTAGTGGATCGGGCTGCGCGCCACAGCGGTATATATGTTGGATCGGACTGCACGCCGCAGTAATATTGTGCTTGGGCTGTATGAGCCCCTCCGAAGTCTGAACCCCCACAGTGAGCACGGGTACCCAAATTGGATCAGGCTACGCGCCGTAGCGGTCATATCATGCATTGCATTGCATTTAGCTACATCTGCTAGCTGTTATACTGTTTTGCTGGTACTTATTGGTACATGTACAGTTGATATCGATTCTGTGACAGGGTATTTGATTACAACTTTACATAGTGCTTTATTGCGGATTTCTTATCTGTGCTGTCTTACCCTTGTTTATTACCACTGAGTCTGGCAGTACTCATTTTACTCCCTGCACCTTGTGTGCAGATCCATGTACCTCTCAGCAGTGATCCAGTAGCTGTGCGAGGCGACATCTGTGGGATATACGAGGTAGCTGCAGAGTCCGCAGGACCCGATATTCCTTCTTACTGTCTTTTGATTCTGTATTGATATTTCTTTCCGCACTTGGTATCTTTTAAACCATTATACACTTATGTTCATTAGAGGCTCATAACTCATAACCCTTCGGTCTATGGAAGTTGGTATAATTTGGGACTTGGTTCCCCGTTTTCGATATATGTATCACTGTTGCTTCATATTTTGGTATGTTTAAATAGGATAAAGCGAGCTTCTAGCTCCGTCGTCGTTATTGATTGGTCAGGCTGGCCTAGCAGTGTGCTGGGCGCCATCACGACCGGATTTGGGGTCGTGACAAGTTGGTATCAGAGCCTAGGTTTACTAGGCCTCATGAGTCTTGAGCCGGTTGGTAGAGTCTTGTGATCGGTATGGGGACGCCTGTACTTATCCTCGGGAGGCTGCGAACCTTTAGGAAACACTTCACTTTTCTTGAACTCTGTCGTGCGATCTTGTTGTTCTGAGAACTGAACTTCTATATTCTATTCTCTCGTAGATGGCGAGAACGCGAGCATCGGGACGAGGTGTACGACCTCCATTGCCACCTGTTAGAGGCCGTGGGCGCGGTCGTGCTAGAGGTAGAGGTAGGGCAGCTGAGGCTGTGCCAGCTGACCCGCCCGTTGTACCAGTTCAGGAGCAGCCCCCAGTGGTTGATGCTCCAGCAGCCCCAGTTCAGGGCCAAACTGTATCTATTGCTATTCCTGGTCTTCAGGAGACTCTCGCTCAGATATTATCGGTGTGTTCCGGTTTGGCTCAGGTAGTCTCAGCTACTGCTACTGTAGCGACATCTCAGACAGGGGGTGGTCAGCAGACCCCTGCAGCTCGCACACCTGAGCAGGTTGTTCAGAGACTTCAGACGCCAGAGGCGGTCCCCGCTCAGGTGGTTGCACCGGTTATTCCTCCAGCTGCACCAGCTCCAGCTCCAGTGCATATGTTCAGGCTATGCCCGATGACGAGCAGCGTCGTCTTGAGAGGTTTGGTAGACTTCAGCCACCCCATTTCAGTGGCGTTGAGGGCGAGGATGCCCAGGGTTTCTTGGAAAAGTGTCAGAGGATGTTGCGGACGGCTGGAATTCTTGAGTCCAACAGAGTTTCATTTACTACCTTTCAGTTCACTGGTCCCGCTTTTGATTGGTGGGAGGAGTTTGAGAGGCGCAGGCCTGCAGGAGCGGCACCTCTCACATGGCAGCAGTTCTCTACTCTCTTTCTAGAGAAGTATGTACCTCAGTCTCGTCGTGAGGAGCTACGTCGCCAGTTTGAGTGGTTGGTTCAGGGCGACATGTCTGTGACCCAGTATGAGCTCAGATTCACACAGTTGGCCAGGCATGCCACATGGATGATCCCTACTGATAGGGAGAGGATCAGGAGGTTCATTGATGGCCTCAACTATTATATCCGCATTCTTATGACCGGAGAGCGAGTTCTGTCATCATCTTTTGAGCAGGTTGTTGATATGCCACGCTCCATTGAGGCGGATCATCGCCAAGAGAGAGAGGAGCGGGAGGCCAAGAGGCCCCGTGGTTCTGGTAGTTTCAGTGGTGCTCCATCCAGGGGACATTCCCAGCAGAGCAGAGGTCGCTCATCTAGACCTTCTCATTCAGGGGATCTCAGTAGAGTCAGCCATCTCTTAGTTCACTTTTATCGCAGAGTTCGTCTCATGCCCCGTCTGTTCAGGGTTCCTCTAGATCGAGTGCGTCAGCTAGTCATTCTGATACGCGGGGTTCCCTTCGGTCCCATTCCCCAGCACCAGGGAGTTGTTATGAGTGCGGGGAGGTTGGTCTTATGTGTAGGCATTATCCTCGGTGCCGTATCAGTCAGTCTCAGCAGAAGGGTCAGCCCTCATCTTCTGGTCCGTCTTCTTCAGCACCCATTGAGGTCAGTCTTCTTGTGGTCGCCCCAGAGGCGAGGAGAGATCCAGTGGAGGCCAGGCACGATTCTATGCACTTCCTGACAGGCGTGATACAGTTGCCTCCAATGCAGTGATTACAGGTATCATTTCTGTTTGTCACAGAGATGCCTCGGTTCTATTTGATCCAGGGTCCACAAATTCTTACGTGTCCTCTTATTTTGCACATCATTTGGGTGCGACTCGTGGTAGTCTTGATTTACCTGTTCATGTATCACCCTTATTACCTCGGCCACCCTTATCACCCCAACCCACACCTTATTTCCTCATGTTGCGGCGCGCAACCCGATCCCACCTTACAGTTTAAAACATAATAATTTCAAACAACAGATAAGGTACTACACACAATTTCAACAAGTTCAAATAAGCAACTTACAAGTTGGTTCATGTTCACAATTACTTCTCAAGCCGATATCACAACCAAGTTACAATGTTTCCATAATCCAGAATATTCATACCGTATTGTTCAACAACTTACCAATCCTCAAGTGTTTCGTTTCTTTTCCACAAGGTGCCATTTAGGCCATCATAACCATTATTCACAATTCTTTACCCAATTCAACTCTCATTTATCTTTCGGTTCATATTCCATACTACATCACTCATAGTTCAACAACAACTTTGAATATTCAACAACAACATCAAGAATTTAACACAATTCGTCAAATTAACACGAACCAAACAAATTTCACACATGTAGGCGATTGCACAAGAATAAAAATTAGCCATACATACCAGGTATCGAGTTTTCTTCCTTTAAATTCCTACTTTATGCTTACCCAAGCTATCCTATCTTTGCCGACCTTGTTCTTGAAGACTCTTACTTCTACTCACTTCTTTTTACTAGAAATCAAGTTCAATAATCATGCATGAGTGTAAAATTCCATTTTCAAAAGCTATTATATGCAAACCTCTCTTTACCCATTTTAAAAATGAAAATTAGAGAAAATAGCTAGGGTTTTTACCTTCAAATGATTTGGGGAAGTTGAATCCTTGCCCTAGGATCCTTTGAACTATGTGATTGGAACAATCTTTGAAGATGAAGGACTTCTCTCTCTAAAACACCTCTCTTCTCTCTCTAATTTTGGTAAGATGATATGATAAAATGAAGGAGAAAGGCGTTATATTAAAAAAGAGATCGGGTCGAATTTTATAAAATTCCTGGGCCGGGTCAACTCTGCGGTCGCATCTGCGATCACAGAATCAACATGCGGTCCGCGTAGTGACCGCAGAATGGCCTCAAAATTTACACAAGTCCTGTTACGGAATACGACCAAAATACGGTACGCATTCTTGATCTGCGGTCGCAAAGTGCACCGTAGATTTTACATTCAAAAACCTTCGAGAATTTATGTGGTAGATCTACGGTCCGCAGATCCATTCTGCGATCGCATATTGACCGCATTCTCAACACCAAATTTTGGGAAAGCTTCGGTTAAGCTCTGCGGTAGGAATGCGGTCCGCATAGCAGATATGCGATCGCATTCCTGACCGTAGATTGACACTTTTTGGAAAAATCGATTCTTTACATTTTTGAAGCTTAAATCACTTATTTTAAATCATTATCAGAGAAAGAAAGCCAAATTAAAGTGGTAGGTATAATAATATCCCGAAACCTTCTAAAAATAACGTTACTTCCCAAAGATCTGAGGTCACGAGTCTAGAGCCTCTAAACATGACCGAATAGCAATAGAATACTGGATAAAATACTCAAGTCTGAAATATATAATAATAACTAAACGGAGAGAGAAGCTAGGTCCTACGAACGCCGGCAACTACCTCAGCAACCCTGAAAAAAGCTGGAGTGCTTGTCTATCCCTCCTGCATACCTGAATCTGCACACAAAGGTGCAGGGAATAGGGGTGAGTACTAAGTACTTAGTGAGTATTAAAGTTATATTAATAGCTGAAAGCAAGAAATCTACAAAATACCACAGATTAAAGCTAAACTACAATTTGATTCCTCCTACGAACTAGCAGCAACAGTACATTACAATTATCACAGATAATTCACACATAAAGATGCAATGCATTGCACATGACCGCTACGGCGTGTAGCCCGATCCATTTAACGTCGACGGCGCTCACTGGGGGTGTGTACAGACTCCGGAGGCACTCCTACAGCCCAAGCGCAATATATCATTTGTTGCGGCGTGCAGCCCGATCCTCATATCATCTGTTGCGGCGTGCAGCCCAATCCATCCTCGGTCCACAACAAGCATATGAGTCACACAACAGTTCAAATTATTTATCTTCAGTTTCCAGTTCTTTAATAATGAAAATACATAAATGTTTATTTAATTTTTCAAGAACAGGTGACTTAGCATTTCAACATTATGATTTCCAATCAGGACTGAGATCAGTGATTAAGCAAATCGAGCTATCATATATATATATATATATCCCCTTAGGGATACTTGAAGTCGGCGCAAAGCCCCAAACATGGCTTACAACCCACAAATATATATAACACAGTGTGTGTTTCAACCACATATATCATGTTATTCATATCTGGGATGGACTAAGTCTCAATCCCCAGTCACAATCAATCCCGCACCTGCCACGGGGTGCGAGCCATGCCTACTAGCGTCACAATGTGCTAAGCCGGTGTTTGAAACCCTCATGCTACCATATACACTAACTACTCACCTCAAGTTGGCCGTGGACTCGTCCACGATGCCTTTTCCCTTTGAATTTGCCGCTTCGCGCGTCGAATCTAGTCAAAACCACAGCAATTATATTAATTCGGGTCAAAGAAACATAACCTAATTTACTTGAATTACGCAATAATACACCAAGTTGGTAAAACCCGGGCACCGAGCCCGCTTCTCAAAAAATTCCAAAATTCATACCAATGGATTCCTCGTCTCGCCACGAGTCCGTGTATATAAAATTTATTGAAATCGGAGTTCGAATGGCCTTTCAAAAGTCAACATTTTGTTTTCATAATCTAGGCCCTAATTCTTTACAATTTCTACCCAAATTAATGAGTTTTGATGTTAATTCAATAAATAATCGTGTTTTTGAGTCAAGAAACTTACCTCTAATATTTCCCCGATGAAATCTCCTTCGAATCCTATCAATTTGCTCACAATGTGGTGCAAAAATGGAGGAAATAATGAAACCCTTGCGACTGATATGGTTTATATATGATTCTGTCCGACATTAAATTTACCTTACGCGATCGCGACCTCTAGCACGCGATCCCGATGCACAACTTACAGTTCCAACGCGATCGCGACTCTCATCAAGCGATCGCGTATCACAAAATCTCAGGCCATATTTTTCCTTCTACGCGATCGCGTAGACTCTTATGCGATCGCGATGAACAATTGGGTAACGCTATGCCATCGCGACATGGTCTCCTACGATCGCATTGCTCCGATTACTGACCTTACGCGATCGCATCCCTTGCTTTGCGATCGCAAAGGGTAAAATTCTCAGCCTGTCCAGTACTCTACGTGATCGCATGCTCATTAGTGCGATCGCAGAGAGTAAATGTCTCATGCACTTGTGACAGCAGACCAGCTCTTTGCTTTGGCTAAAAATGGTCCGTTTGGACCCCCAGATTCATCCCCAGGCCCCCTGTACCCCAACAAAAACCACCAACCTACTCCAAAATACAATACAAACTTGTTCCAATAATAAAACACGCCCTTAAACACGGAAATCATCGAATCAAAGCGAATTCAAGCTTAAGTTTCATCTAAAACTTCCGAAACTAACAATACAATAAAAAAACCGACCAAACGATGTCTGAATGACATGGAATTTTGCACGCATATCCAAAATCACCTAATGGAGCTACTGCAACTCTCGAAATTTCATTCCAAGCCCCGGATCAAAATCTCACCTACCATTTGGATTTCATCAAAATTCAACCTTAGTCAATTCAAGCCTAAAGCTACACCGGACCTTCGAATTTGATTCTGATTGCTCTCCTAAGTCATAAATGATCCCCCGAAACTAGTCGATCCATCAGAATTCCATTCCGAGCTGTCTAATTTATCGATCAGTATTCGATTGACTTTTCTAACCTATTCTTCTCATAAAGTGGTTTATGGCCTCATTTCTATCTAAATTCCCCCCGATTTGCTTCTAACTTTCCAAATACATATAAATTAGCATATTGAAGTATTAAATGAAGACAAAGGGGCGATAACTCCCGTAACGACGGGTCGGGTCGTTACATTCTCCCCAACATATACAAACGCTCGTCATCGATCATAACCAGAGTTGTACTAGAAGCAACTCAATAGTTGAATGGCCTTACCAAGCATATATGCGGGGTGATACCACGTCACCCTATCTATTATAAGTCCGCTGAACTTCCACAGTCCATCTGAACCATAGACCACATTGCACTTTTCGAAATCATATTCCAAATCCGAATCCCACGTCTATACTCAGAATACACCCGAACCAACTGTAATAGCCCATACTCGCCACTCCGGGTGAGATCTTATAGTGTACCAAACAACCCAATCACTCGAGACGATGGCCTCTAATCACAACAATTTCCCACGATAACCAAATATTACTGAAAAACCTTTCTTGTTAGCTAAAGTCTTATTCCAACACCTTCATATACTGCCCACGGCAACCGAACACGTGATATATCCAATCCATTTCTTAGGTCATCCATTCATGAATCCATTTCCCTTTTGCCCGATACCATAATATATTTCAGAGCCAAACCTCGATATTACATTTCTACCCAGCTGAAATCACATATGCCCGCACTCATTAATGGCTCCAACGATCATTTCGATTATAACACACCGCACTGGTGACATGACACCTCAACACCAGTCTAAGTCACGACGAGCACAACACAGGCTCCAATAAGAAACGCTTGAACATACTTAAATCATGACAACTAACTCAAACAAAAGAGCTCTAATTAAATTCCTCTGTACCATCATAACATAGGACTGAGATCCCGTCTCGCATTATAGAAATAGAGTACCAGAATTCTCCTCGACAGGTCATAACATCATATGGCCTTGCCACAACTTATGATTCCATCAAAACACTATTACCCATGAAGCACGTCAAGTCATCATGCTCAAAACAGTCATCCACGCACCGATTTAGGTCTGAACTCAAGCAATCAAACTCACCCACGGTGAAACAATTAATATACGCCATCAAATCTTGTAAGGACACAACCGATGCGCCAATCGCTGAGCGACACCCAATACTAACTTTCCTCTGAGACTAGGAAGTATTGTACGCAAGGTAACATATAGAAAAACTATTCTCCATATCACACGGTTGCGGTGTGCAACCCGCTCCAAATAACATACCCGTGGTGGCGTGCCACCTGATCCAGATACCATACCTGTGGCAGCGTGCCACCCGATCCACGCATAAATTTCGCCAAAGGAAATGCACACCGAGTCAAATTGCTCATTACAATAACCATATATGGCCTCAAGCTCGGCCACAAGAAACGCATCCGACAAAGTTCCTCAATACCAGAACTGAATCAATGGTAGAAACCTCTGCACCGATATCTGCCACGAAGGCCAACTGACAAAGCTATACCTACTAGCCGTCTGCTGGTCCTAGGTACAACTACCCTGCTGGAGCATACTCTGATGCACTCTGTTATGCGATTTGTGCCATTTCCGACATAGTCCATATCACATTAGTCTAGACAACCTGACTTATAACAGATTGGGAGTAATATAATATAGTAGGACGCATCGGCCTACAAATGTGTAGTTTTTAAATTACCTATGTATATAAATGAGTACAAATGTAATCGTATTAGTACAACATATCAACATATCAACCACATAAGTCCATTTTACTAATACATACTTTCCTAAATACAAATCATGTAGTTGTACTTGATATTTATGTGATTGTACCTGTTTATCATTTATACAACTTAATTACTTACCTATGTCAAACAATGCGTATACTAGTAAATTATATTACTAATGCTCCCATTCTAATATGATTATATATTTTAATATTGTAGTACGCATTGTTTCTAAATTAATCAGTAGTTATTATTGTTAAATTAATCATGTGATTATCGTTTTAATAAGTAATGTATTCATTTGACTTAGTCAATTTAGTATTAGTCATAAATATAATTAGTTGTTATTTAGTAATTGACCGTGAATGAATATGATTTCATTCATATACTAGGACGCATCGGCCTACGACAACCACATAAGTCCATTGGACTAATACGATTGTAGTCATAGAAACTTCCGTTTATATATCGTGGTTGTTATTTAGTAATTGTCCGTCTATGAATATTATTTCATTCATATATTAAGACGCATCGGCCTACGACTAACACATAAGTCCATTGAACTAATACGACTGTAGTTAGTAGGCCGATGCGTCCTACTACAATCTATTTTGGTGTAAATCTGATTAGTCAACCCAGTACAATGTATTTAACTTCTACATTATCAAATGTGGTACTTACATTAACTAATCAAATTGAGAGTAATGTAATAAGTATAACAATTATAATCCCAATTGTAATGGGCAAAGCATATACACTTTGCCCATTATATATTAGTTGTTAATACATTCACAAGTATATGAATCCCATTTATGTCACTAATACATATGATTTACTTTATCACATGGACCTTACCAATGCCATGTAATGTCGTATTGGTTAATCATGGCCATTACCCATTAATAGTACAACAGGTGTACTTAATAATAATAGTGTGAAGATTATATAGTCCTCTGATATGCATACGCTTTACATGGCATACTGAATGCAATGTAAATGTCTAATCGTATTAATCCTAGGTATTCGATGCTGTTATATCCTAAGATGATTTCACGGTCTTTAGACAGAACTTATCTGGGTATGAACGTATGACATTACTCCCAATCTGTTATGGTTACAATTGTATTAGTCCAATGGACTTATGTGGTTGTCGTAGGCTGATGCGTCCTAGTATGAACGTATGACATTACTTCCAATATGATATATAAACGGAAGTTCCTATGACTACAACCATATTAGTTCAATGGACTTATGTGGTTGTCGTAGTCCGATGCGTATGACCTTAGTATGCAAAGGTAATCATATTAGTAAATAACAACCAATACGATTTATTAACGGAACTAGTATGAACGTATGACATTACTCCCAATCTGTTATTACAACAATCGTATTAGTCCAATGGACTTATGTGGTTGTCGTAGGCCGATGCGTCCTAGTATATGAATGAAATCATATTCATTCACGGTCAATTACTAAATAACAACCACGATATATTAACGGAAGGTCCTATGACTACAATCGTATTAGTCCAATGGTCTTATGTGGTTGTCGTAGGCCTATGCGTCCTAGTATATGAATGAAATCATCTTCATTCACGGTCAATTACTAACTACAATTGTATTAGTCCAATGGACTTATGTGGTTGTCGTAGACCGATGCGCCTTAGTATATGAATGAAATCATATTCATAGACGGTCAATTACTAAATAACAACCACGATAAATAAATGGAATGTCCTATGACTACAATCGTATTAGCCCAATGGACTTATATGGTTGTCGTAGGCCGATGCGTCCTAGTATGAACATTAAAATGATTGTAATAGGACCGTTTTCAGAATGTCATGTATACTGCAGTCATATAATACGATTTAATCATTACGTTGTAATGGCTACCGGCTCAACATTGTAGAATCTATAGTGATTGTTAGATGGGTATTAAAGCCTCATATTCATTCACCTTGTAGGTATCAACCCTTTTAATTATGGACTTGTATTTAACCCTAGAAATCCTAGTATGATGTTAAGATCACAATCACATAAGTCCATTGAACTACGCAATTAGTCACAACTACAACTGTATTAGTCAAATGACTAGGAACCATATAAAATTATAGTATATGGAAATTCAAATAGTAATAGTATTAGAATGTCAAAGGTTACTATTCTGTTATGACCTTCAATTTACCCCATTTGACTAATACTTACGTATTTGAACATGTCCAACAATATTAATACGATTAGTCACGTATTAGTCACACTTCATGTATCATTGGTTGTATGATTGTACTTATCAATATTGCACTATTACATTACTCTCAATCTGTTATGACTACAATCGTATTAGTCAAATGGACTTATGTGGTTGTCATAGGCCGATGCGTCCTAGTATGAACGTATGATATTACTCTCAATATGGTATATAAACGGAAGGTCCTATGACTACAATCGTATTAGTCCAATGGACTTATGTGGTTGTCGTAGGCCGATGTGTCCTACTACAATCGTATTACATTACTCTCAATCTGTTATGACTACAATCGTATTAGTCAAATGGACTTATGTGATTGTCGTAGGCCGATGCGTCCTAGTATGAACGTATTACATTACTCCCAATCTGTTATAACTACATTTAATCGTATAAGTCAGACTTGAACGAACTATAACATTTGTCCACATCTATAGTCCAGTGCATACGATTATTATAGATCTGATTAGTCAATACATGATTATCGTATTAGGTGAAAAAGATGTATTAGAGTCATAGGTTATGACTCTAATTAGACTATAATTGGTCTAATATAGTTGATAGGTCCTATACATATTGTCAATAATAGATTAGAAAAACAATCGATTATATTTAGGTAAAATATGATTTCATTCATACAGAGTCATAGGAATATGAATGTATTATTTTAGTAAATGTATACCTATAACTTTAGGGATATACGGTTCATAGGAGAATATTTGAGGGATGATTGTTGGCAAACGAGAGAAGAAGTTGGTACATCTAGTGTAATTGACCGTAAATAAATATGATTTCATTCATATACTAGGACGCATCGGTCTACGACAATGACATAAGTCCATTTGACTAATACGATTAGTAAGATTGGACAAGGGAGTATGTGTTATAATATGATTGTAACACATAAGTCCACTGGACTAATACGATTGTAGTCATAAAAATATCCGTTTATATATCATGGTTGTTATTTAGTAATTGACCATCTATGAATATTATTTCATTCATATACCAGGACGCATCGGCCTACGACAACCACATCTGTATTGGAAAAACACTTTTTATGACGTGGTAAGACACGTGAAATATCAAACAAAAAAAATTATTATTTTGAGGAGAAGATACGAAGAAGTAAATTAGGCACGTGGTGAAATTCGATTAAGAAGTCTCGTTCCTATTTAGAACAGGTGAGAATGTAACTACGGAGATGAAGGACATCAACAACAAATAGACACGAGCTTCGCATCTGTTCAAGACATCCAACGGTAATGAGCCAAAAAAGCATTTAAAGCATGGATCTAAAGGCAGAAAAGAGTCTAAATTCAATCACATCCTACACTTTAACGGATCAGTATTTATTTAAAATGATTGTGTAACGACCTATTTAATGTCATTTATTGCTCATTAAAACTTACGTCTTATTCCTTCATCTAGAGTCAGCTATAAAAAGAGGAAGTTATACCAATTGTAACACACAACAGTCACTAGAATACAACCTTTTTCACTGTCTATTCTGATTATTGAAAGCCTACTACATTTTTTTTCGGTCTCTTGATTATCAGTAACCCAATTTATCTATTATTTTCTAGCTTTAATCGAAGTTCAATATTTTGGTTAAACAAATTGGTTTTGTTACCGGGAATCTAATAATCGATTCTTTCTGGAACTTGTACGCTTCATTTGTTGAAAACGTCATGTCGAACAACAACAACAACAACGATGTTGAAAACCAGGTCCCTCACGATCAAGGGGACTTGAACAATGACAAATTAGTTCTGTCCCTTCCAGCCTCTCCACGTCAATCTCGAGAAGGCACTCCCATACCTACTTCTAATGAACAGGAGCAACCAGAACATCTTGAAGGGGTTGAACAAACACTTCAGTGCATAATCAATGCACGAGTCAGTCAAGCCCTCCAAACATTGGTTGATCGGTTACCATCGTCCTCACCTGCCCCTACTCCTAATAACAACACTCTCGAGAATCCTCGCTCTGGTCTTGATAACACGAATGCATGATCTCCCAGTGGACCACGTGAAGTGGATACAGGTAATGAAAACAATTCTTATTTACAAAACATGATACTAACCCTGCAGGCACAACTCAAGGAACAAAGCGAACGGATCGAACAAATTCTGGGAGTTCCCCCAGTAATTAAGGGGATTGACGCGAATAAATATTCTCAGCAACCCTGGAAGCCAAGTGCATCCCCTCTTCCTACTCCAAAAAAGTTCAAAATGCCAAATATTTCAAAATATGACGGTACAACCGACCCTCGAGATCATGTGACAGCATTTACCACAGGCGTTAAGGGGAATGATTTAACCAAGCAGGAAATCGAATATGTCTTGGTTAAGAAATTTGGAGAAACACTCACGAAGGGAGCCTAACCTGGTACTCACTCTTAACTGAAAATTCTATTAACTCTTTTGCTGAGCTTGCAGATACTTTTATAAAAGCACACTCAGAAGCGCAAAAGGTTGAAAAGATGATGGAGGACATCTTCAAGATTAAACAAGCGGACACGAAATTACTCAGAGATTTCGTTGATAGGTTTCAACGGGAACGGATGACTTTGCCATGGGTACCAGATAATTGGGCTGCCATAGCTTTCACAGGCAACCTAAATGAGAAACGTTCTGAGGCTACGAGAATGCTGAAGGAAAGCCTTCATGAATTTCCTGCTACTACGTGGAACGACGTTTATAACAGGTACAACACAAAGCTCAGAATTGAAGAAGATACCGTGCATTCCTATAATGAAAGGAGCCGATCCCGGAGGTCCAAAACCGAAAAGAGAACAAGTAGGAGCAGGTACGATCCATATCTGGGCCTTGCAAGAAGAGATTTAAGAACGAAGCAAGAAAGTCAGCTATATGATCAAAAATCAAGGGGTAGAGACTCAGGTTCCTCTTCTAGATTTAGAAATGATAGAAACAGGCAGGACCCATATGATGATGACGGGAGTTCAAAAGCAAAGTTCGGTGGATATAATTTCAACATTACCACCTTAGAGCTCGTAGCTGTTTTGCGAGGCATGGGAGATAAAGTACGGTGGCCAAAAGAGATACGTTCAAATCCAAATAAACGTAATCCAGACCATTGGTGTGAATTTCATAATGATCATGGTCATAAGATGTCAGAATGTCGGGTTCTACAAACTGAAGTAGACCATCTATTGAAGCAGGGTTATCTCACTGAATTATTTTGTGAGAAAGGAAAGCAGTCTTACATGAAAAATAGACATGAACCGCTGAAATCCCCGTCACCTAAGAGAACCGTGAATGTTATAAATGGGGGAGAAGGTATATATGAGGTGACATATCCATCTTCCAACAAAGTCTTCAAACTCTCAACTATGCCTGAGAAACGTGAACGCCAGCCGAAGGAAGGAGAAATTATTGCTTACGACGGTGCAGACATGGAAGGAGTCATCTCCCCTCACAACGACGCACTGGTAATATCTTTACTCATAAATGATATTAAAATAAAAAGAGTTTTGATTGATCCAAGAATTTCAGCAAACATCATCCTACTAAGGGTGTTACGGGAGATGCAAATGGAGGGCAAGATGATCCCAAAGGCGCATACTTTATCAGGATTCAATAACTCCAGCATAGTAACTACAGGAGAGGCAAATTTAGTAATTTTTATAGAAGGTATAGAAAAAGATACCAAATTTCAGCTAGTAGATCTGGAGATGGCATATAATATTTTCGTGGGAAGACCATGGATCCACGAGATGGGTGTTGTTCCATCGACCTTGCATCGAATCATGAAGTTCCCAACACCATGGCGAATTTATCAGGTTTATGGGGAACAATATGCACCTCGTAGCGCCAAATAGAGAAGTTAAAAGTCAGGAGGTAAGTCAACTTGGAAGGTACGTGATATTATTTTAGGTAAGGCTACGGTAAGCACCCTCTAAGACCAACCTGTCAATTTCTTACATACGTGACATTTTGATTCTTAAGCATGATATTCATAATCGTGATGCTTGAAATAAATCGGCTTATTGAATGAAAGCACAGGTTCATGCAGCACCTAAGAAAAAAAAACGTTGTATATGATTTTTGCCTCAGTCATCACTAGAAGGTATATTCTAAGGTAGATATATTTGATTATAGTATATCTCAAGCAACATATAGCCAATTTATGCAGAACTCTTCAACTGACACGTGAAAGGCCTTTCAAGTCTTATACTGGAGTTTCTGTAGAAAGTTGCTAGCCACTACTGGAAACTATAATGCCTATCGTTTGTCGTGATTTTACTAATGGTTTTAGATGCTAGGCACAAATCCTAACCCGTACCAAATGATGAGATACAACCTGCATGGCAAAAAAAAGAATACTCGTAAATTCTAAGCCTAAGGTTACACAGATCTGATGGAAATGCATACGGATAGGCAGTCTACATCTAAAAGATATATTTTCGAGTCCCGTGTATGTTTTATTTCAGGGAAAGGGTCAGCTTATGAGTAACAACAAAAATGCTCAAGGCCTCATCCCTACAACGCCTGCACACTTGGGGATTGCACAGTACAGATAGCTTCGTGCAAGAAAGTAGACGTGGGACCATTAAGAGATACATGAATTCAAAAACCCGTGCAAAAGATAGCTTCGTGCAAAAAAATGGACGTAGGGCCACGAAAGAGATACGGGAGTTCAAAGGATAGCTAAAAGCTGCAAATAGCTACGTTTTACTCTGCAAAAAACATTTTTCAATGGTGTAGACACTTTCTAAGTCCTTTCTAAATACATAAAGATAGGACTATGGTTACATGCCAAAACAGGTTGTAAAGGAAAACCTTGTGTATTTTTTATAAAAAATCTGTTACACAAAAAACAGTTGCGAGGAAGTCATAGACGTACTATAACACATGTACCATTCAAAAACTTTACCGCAAGCTCATGAATAAAAAGCTTGGCAAAGTTATTTCGTACAGAGAAAAAGAAAAACATATGTTTCCTATCTCTTCCATCGTATAGCACCATTTTATAAAGTTGAGACGTCTTCTTCATTAAGTGCCAATATATAAAAGGGCCCTCATTTATAATCCTCGTGTTGACAAGTCCACGAGTAGAATCATAAAGCATTTTCTAAAAGGATAAATACGAAAATATTATTCTATAAAGTCCTAAATACGTAGATAGGCACGAACAAAAGGAGGTATTACGCAAACCCCTAAAACGGCACAGCAAATTTGATCATTCAAATTACAATTATATTCAAATAAGTTCACCCCACTTTAGGAACTGGGGACTTCATTACAAAAAATCCTTTTACAAGGATTAAACCACCAAAGGAAAACATAACAAAACAAAAAAACTTTTCCATTAGTTGATCACTGGAAAGGAAGGAGTGTCAGAGGATGTAGCAGAAGCATGGATAGCTTCATTTTCAAGAACTCCGGTATCTTCAGTAATAGCTTCGCCATCCACCGGAGTCACTGCCTCAGAAGTCCCACATACGGGAGAAGGAATACTGATAGGCTGCTCAGGAGTGCCTTCAGGTTGGTTACTTTTCTCAATCACATCTTCAATCTTAGCTATTTCAGATTGTAAATTAAAACCCTCTTGAGTAACCTCCAATAATTCATCCCGGCGTGATGTAAGAAAAGCCCAGTTGACTTCATAGTTGAAATTCTCTGCAAGAGAGTTATATTCCTTCTCCAGAGTCTCGTAATCCTTCTCCCGCGTAGCAAGAGAATTTCTCATTGCTTCTTGCTCAGTTAGTTGGGAATCAAGAGATGTCTTGAGAGTAATATTGGAATCTTCTAAGGCGTGGATCTTGTCCGAGGAAGTCTTCAAATCGACCCAGGCTTGCCTCAAGCTTTGCTCTAACTCCTTGGCATAATCTTCCTTCCTCTTCATGAGTTCTTCGAGCCCTTTGATCTCTTCATTCGCCTTTAACAACGAGTCATTCAAGGTATCCTTGTCCTTCTTAACTTGACTCAAGACGGCATGGGACACTCCTAGGTCGGCTGATAAAGCACGATTCTCTTGCTCCAAACGGGCTTTCTCGTCTTGAAGTTCCTCCACATCCATCAAAGCACTTTCATATTGCTCCTTCCAATTATGAGCTTCAAATTGAATCTCTTCAGAAACTTTACAAGATTCACGAGCCTTTCTCTCCAAGGAAGAGATCCTCCCCATAAGCTTCATGCTGATTAAGTTAGCCTGCAAATATAAAGGTACAAAAATAAATACCTACGAGGAAGGGGAAATTAATATTCAAAAAGAAATTACCTTCAAAGTCGAATGAACTACGTCATCCATCAGAGACAAGCAGCTGTGGTCTTCCATCTTTCTTCACTCCAAATCCCCTATCAAAGGCTCCAGCAACACATCGGCACCACCGGTCTTCCTTAATAGGCTGTGAGTAGTAGGTACTTCAAGTGTGACCTTTCTCATAATCATACCGCTGCTACTCGGGCCGGTTTCCGAGTATACTAAAGAGGAAGATGGGGGAATGGAAGAAGGAGTGGAAGAAGAAGGAAGAATGGTAGAAGGTACGGGAGCTTGAACAGGAACATGCTCGGGAGTTTGAATAGATACGGGAGCAGAAATATCCACAAAAAGTGATAAAGAGAACCCAATGTAAGGTCAAAAGCACTTACGGGTAAAGAAGAAGAAAATGAATTGAGAGAAACGGGAAATGAGGAAGATAAAGGAACTTCATTTAAAATAGGGCCGCACTCGCTACCTTCAATAAGAAGACAGGGTGTAGGCTCACTAAAGTTTACTGGAGCGACTTCTTCCTTAACCAAGGCAGTCTCAGCTGAAGAGGTACGAGTGGGAGCACCCTCAATCTCATTTCCACGTCTTCTTATTTTTGGGCTCTCCTCTACCCCCGCGCAAGTATCAGCTGCCAACAACTTTCTCTTTGCTGCTATCAAAGCTTTGGTCTTGTCCAGATCAAGAGCAGTGTTGGCAGCAACTCGCATAGCCATAGCTACGTCGGGTAGCATTCCTTTGTTCCCGAACCCTAAGGCAAAAGGATATATATAAAAAATGAAGTCAATGTTGTAGAAAACTGAATCCACTACACGCATGTGATCATAAAAACATACGCACCATGTGTTTTCACTTTCCAGTTGTTAAGGGAAGAAATAGACTTCCAAGTTCTTTCTTTCCTCGGAGCCACTTTCAGAATCGAATCTACCCAACCACGGAAGTTGCGAACAGGTTCCACGTCCCCCATGGTTGCTGCAAAATCTACAAAAGGAATGGGATCAAAGAGAAAATCAAAATCTCTAAAGACAAAAATAAATGATAACCAGAAAACTTACGTGCAAAGTTTCACTTCTCCGGGAAGGGAATGTTTGTTTTACCTAGCAAATCCACAGTGCGAACAGCAAGATAACGAAGATACCAACCACGGTCATTAACGTCGTCCATGTTTACCAAAACCTTTTTACTCTTTGCAGTTAAGGTAAAGAAACCGTGACGCATCAGGTTCGGATGGTACAAGTGAATGAGGTGAGCAAAGGTGAAATAAACCTTGGCCTTTGTAGACAAAAACCTCAAACAAGCCACTGCCCTCCATACTAATGGGCCGACTTGACCTAGGCAAACATTGAAAAAACAGCAAAAATCAAGGATGACCGGATCTACAGCAGGTTTCAGTCCCCAAGTGAAAGGATAGGTGTAAACAAATGAATATCCATTCCTAGAAGAAGAGATCCTTTGTTGAATAGTAGGAATGGACACTCGAAGATTTTCTCTCCAATAACACTCCTTCCTAATGGTTGTGATTGAGAGTTCGATTACAAGAGAAACATAAGCATCAAGTTTATCCAACTTTTCTACTTGCTTCAAGAGTGACGTTTTATCACTCGAGAAGGATAAGTCACTTGGAACAATGTCCTCAGTCGAAGGTTCTGAAGAAGGGTCAAAAAGCTCTTTACCTTTAGAAGGAGATACTTTAGAAGAAGAACTTGTGACATTCGGGTTTGGGGAAGAAGGGGTATTACCAGATGACCGCTCGCGTGATGACCTTAAAGAGCGAAGTCTTCCCTCTTTGTCTTTGCTGAGCCTAAGCGAAGGAGGGGCATTAGGAAACTGAGCAAGGTTCGGGACCTTTCTGGGGTTAGGTTTTGAAGATTCCATTGCCGGTTAAAATTGGTACTTGGAAGAAAGGAAAAAGAGATTACTGGATGCAGAAGAAAGTTGAAGATTCAAAGTATGGTAAAGAGGCAACTAGTAAAACTAAAGAGGTATAAATGGAAAACTATATTAAGGAGAACTGTCACTTCTCGAAAAGAAAGGTTAAGAAGGCCTGGAAAAAAGGGTGTAGAGCTGCAAGGTCGAATCAGAAGATGACACGTGTGAAGAGCATTAAATAGAGGAGACAATTGAAGCGCCAACACTGACACAACATTTATGATGACAAAAATTCCCTTTTGTAAGAATCCACTTCCCATATATTTAAACGATAAATAAATGGAAAGTGGGGGGAACTTTCTGTATTAGGAAAAAACTTTTTATGACGTGGCAAGACACGTGGAATATCAAACAAAAAAAATATTATTTTGAGGAGAAGATACGAAGAAGTAAATTAGGCACGGGGTGAAATTCGACTAAGAAGTCCTGTACCTATTTAGAACATGTGAGAACGTAACTACGGAGATGACAGACATCAACAGCAAATAAACACGAGTTTCGCATCTGTTCAAAACATCCAACGGTAATGAGCCAAAAAAGCATTTAAAGCATGGATCTGAAGGCAGAAAGAAGTTTAAATTCAATCATTAAACATCCTATACGTTAAAGGATCAGCATTTATTGAAAATGATTGTGTAACGACCTATTTAATGTCATTTATTGCTCATTAAAACTTACGTTTTATTCCTCCATCTAGAGTCAGCTATAAAAGGAGGAAGTTATACCCATTGTAACACACAACAGTCACTGGAATACAACCTTTTTTACTGTCTATTCTGATTATTGAAAGCCTACTATATTTTTTTCGGTCTCTTGATTATCAGTAACCCGATTTCTCTATTATTTTCTAGCTTTAATCGAAGTTCAATATTTTTGTTAAATAGCATCGGCCTACGACAACCACATAAGTCCATTTGACTAATACGATTGTAGTCATAATAGATTGGGAGTAATGTAATACGATTGTAGTAGGACGCATCGGCCTACGACAACTACATACTACGACGCATCGGCCTACGACAACCACATACTAGGACGCATCGGCCTACGACAACCACATAAGTCCATTTGACTAATATGATTGTAGTCATAACATATTGGGAGTAATGTAATACAATTGTAGTAGGACGCATCGGCCTACGACAACCACATAAGCCCATTTAACTAATACGATTGTAGTAATAGAATGGTTTCATTACTCGCATCATAGACTAGAATCCTAGTCGTATATTATATTACTAAAGTCCATTATACGTCTTAGGATCTTGATATAACATCAGTGTAGACTAGGATGTTATATATCATTATGATTGTTAACGAATCTAGAGTCCATTATTCTGATATATAGTGCAAATTCTACCAAATAATTTAGTGTATAGACTGTACAAGAGGTAGTTTACAATACTTGTATTGTAAACAATCATTATGACTATATATCTAGAAGACTTATATGTCCATTATCAAGATCCCGTTCTTGTCTTCAAATCTAGTATATGAATTCAATATAAACAGTATATATCGGCCCTACGACAATCACATAAGGCTAATAGAAGTTTTGTAGGCAATCCTTTGTTGGCTCGTGATATTGTATTAGTCACTTTGTTTTCTTACTTATTACTACTATAGGGTAATTGAAAATAGAAATTTATATATCTGAATTCAAGAATTTGTGATTTGTAAAAAACCCCAGAATTTTATTTGCGTTGACTACTGACTTGTTCGTCGCTTTTGTCTCTTATTTCCGTGAGTGCTGCGTTTTTCTATCAGTTCTGTTTCTTAAACTTTTATGTTCCTTTAATTTTTTTTTTGGTTTGTTTGACTTTAATCAAGACCTTATGCCTTGATTTGGACGTGAGGAGAGGAGTGCAATATGGGCTATAAGCCCAACTTTTTAAAAACTTACTTTTCTTCCTTTTTTTTATGTTTTTTTTTTATACTCACTTCTAATTAATGCCCCCAAGATTAGTAATAGGTGATTGTTATTTACAACTGGTTTGGTTGTGTTTGTTATCTAATCGTATCATTAGCCTTATATATAGATTTTTGGTTGTGTTTGTTATCTAATCGTATCATTAGCCTTATATATAGATTCCACCTAAGTTGTATTATACATAATTCCGTTAATTATGACTACAATTCAACATTCATATAATGTATAAGACAACAGTTCATTCAAACGTATAATTGGAGCCAGTCACATTCCGTATTACATATGACTATTACCCTAATTAGTTGATGTCAGTTAACTATTAATGATTAATTATATGATTGTAGTAATATTGTTACTACCATATCTAAAATAAATATGTTGTAATTATTTAACAGAACATATGGTCCATTTGAACTTAGAGTAATGACAGTATCTATCATTTATATAATGCACAATTATGTTAATAGACTAATTGTAAAAGTTAGATTTGTCATTATGAATTATGCATACAATCTTATGACATGTAATTAATAGGCCTCCCAATATGTGATTAGATATAATTAGATCACATCACTATACAAATTTTGAATTATACATTACGTATAATCTTAGGATAAGTAATTATGTTATATCATAAGTTATAACAGGAGTTATTATAATATTATTATTACCCATAGTGGATAATACATGATACATTATAATTGTGACTAAAATATGTATGATCGATTAACAGAAGGATATATCGTATTATTATTAATCAATGTAATCAACTTCTATTTCGTTTAGTGTATACTAATGGGTCCATTTATTGAACGCATCAGCCTCAAATCGTACTATAAATCATCGACAATATATTACTAAGTCCCAATCGGTCAATGATTTAGTATCTTTGACTAAATAGACTGGACACGGAAGTTCCTAAGACGCATCGGCCTACGTATCATATTTGATCTTGGGACATATTTATCCTAATACGTTCATTTAATGTAATATTATAATCGTCCTAGTATCGATTAATATTTATTATTATAGACAAGGCAATAATTACAACTGTAATTGAATATGCCCTATGACTATAATCGTATACATATAATTCATATATGTATACGAATTCAATATCGTATACATAATACGACTATGTATACGATAATCACAATATGTATTTGTATGAATATTATGATTACAACCACGACTATGAATATATAAAGTTCAACCACATATCCCTTGCATAAGGTGGTTCATTAAATATTATAATCGTAGATATATTATACATATGACTACAATAAATTAAAATGACATACGATCTTATGTGGTCATAGATAATAATAGTCATACGTTCAACTATGTGATTTTCATATCATCAAAACATATAGTAAATTGTCCATAATGACTATTGTGGACATTACCAATAGGGAGTTTATGATTATAAAATGATACATGAAGAAAAATCCTGATTATTCACAATTACATATAATTCACTTAAGACTATAGTAAAAAATATAGTAACAACATAGACATACACTTATACTTTAATATATTGTGGTCATATTAAGGATAGTATTAATGAAATCATATGGGATTATGATTTCACTATAAGACAAATAATTAGTTAGGACTAATAATAAGTATGCGGATCGTATTAATCAATGGCCATTGACCAATTAATAATGTAATTGGTCATATCATTTGTATATGATTATTACCTTCCGTAATATTCAATCGGGGTCAAATCTACAACGGCTTATACAATGATAATCAATTACTATATCCAATGGACTAATCACATAGTGTACTAATTGTATTTGTATCATATAGTATAAATAACTGTAAGTTAAGTAGGAACAAGTATACAGTAAGTCCACAAAGTCATTTAGTAATGTAATACGATTGTACTATTACACATTTAATATAATATCAAGATAAAAATGGACTAGTTATGTCTCCCATTATGAAATCAGACTAATTATGATCATTACACTAATGTTAATATACTATATTGACAATCTGCTATGACTACAACCCTAAACCATATAATTCATCATTACTTAAGTAATAATACTTATAATCATATTAGTCTAGTGGACTTATGCGTCGGAATTGACCTATATACTTTTGACCGTGGACTAGGAATACTTATTAAGAGTCCACTAATGGACTTAGGCCGATGCGTTAATAAGGTCCTTTGTACAAACCTATGCAAGTAGGACGATGGTACCTGTTTATCATAGTTAAGATTGATGTCATAGTCCTAAAGAATACCTGTTTATCATAGTTAGAAAAGCCTTCACCCCCTGAAATAGATTAATGATACATATCTAATGGGGTATGTGGTTTATTCTTTGACATAGGTTTGGGAACACAATCATTAAGATTTGACGTAAATCCGTTACTGCTTTAGTCTATTATAGTCCAGATATGATATGCATCAACCAATATATGTATTGTCCTTTTTCTAATCTAAAAGGGTCATGCAACCACATAAGTCTATTGGGCTTTAATATAAACTTCTGTGATTGCTAGTGAATAGGCTATTATATCTATTAAGGAATAATATGAATAACAAATACGAGTTGTTATAAACGGAATAACTCCATATATTGGTTCCCACGGTAATGGACTATATACTACTATGTTTAGTATTTAGGCTTAACCACTCCATTATATAAATTGTATTATCAGTAATACAATTATAAGGTCAGAAATAATAGTATATGTAACGACCCGGCCGGTCATTTCAGAAAATAATGCCCCGATCCCCAATTTAACTGTTCCCCTAAGTTCATTTCTGCTATTGTGGTTTGCCGGGAGGGTCGGTTATGGAACTCGGAGTGTTTTGGGACATTTAGTCCCTAAATAGAAGCTTTATAATTGGAAAATGGCCCGTAGCCGGAACAGTGTTAACACGACCTCGGAGCAGAAATCTGATGGTTCCATTAGCTCCGTTAGGTGATTTCGGGGTTGGGAGCGCGTTCGGAATGTATTTTGGAGGTCCGTAGCTCAATTAAGCTTGAAATGCCGAAGTTTGAAATTTTAGCGAATCCGAACGATAGGTGACATTTTGATATGGGGGTTGGAATGGAATTCCGACAATTCCTATAGCTTCGTTATGTGATTTTGGATATGTCCGCAAATTTTCAGGTCATTTGGACATCGTTTGGTCGGGTTTTTGATTGAATGTTGATTTCGGAAGTTTTGAAGAAAACTTAGGCTTGAATCCGTGTGAAAATGGTAATTTTGATATTTAGGATGGTGTTTTTATGATTGGAACAAGTTTATATCGTGTTTTGGAGTATGTTGGTGGTTTTCGTTGGGGTCCCGGGAGCCTCCGGATGAATTTCGGGGGTCTAAACGGAACAATTTGTGCCCAAGGCACTGCTGTTTTCTGCTGCAATAATTGCAGAACAATTTTGCTCTTCGCGATCGCGGAGATGGCCAAGCGATCGCGTAAGGTGTAGTGGTAATGCATTGCGATCGCGATGCCAAGGATGCGATCGCGTAGGGGGAAAACCCGGAGCTCTGCGATCGCGAGGTGAGGTGTGCGATCGCGTAAGTCTGGAAGTTGAGGCATTGCGATCGCGTGAGGTCGTGTGCGATCGCATGAGGTCAAGTACGGATTCAATGCGATCGTTGGCTGTTCACTTTGATCGCGTGCCATAGGCTGCGATCGCGTAGAAGAAAAACCAGACCCCAGGCATGTGTGAATCGCGATCGCGAGCCCAGTGCTGCGATCACGTAGAGTTAATTGTCCTGGCAGTGACTGTAAGTCTAGAAACATTTCAGCCGCGACCCCAAAAACAAAAAATGCCATTTTTGAGCTCCAAGAGAGGAAATTGAAGGGGAAACGCTGGGATATCATCAGGAAATCATCGGGGGTAAGTTTCTTGACCTTAATTCGTTAGTTTATCATGAAATCCGTGATTATTTCACTGAAAATGGAAGATTTAAGGTGGGTTTGAGCCCTAGGCCTAAATTTTAGAAAACCTTTGATTTGAATGGGCAAACGGAGTCCGATTTTGATAAATTTATATGCACGGACTCATATTGAGATAAGGAACCCGAATATATAACTTTCGTGATTTTTCGATAAGCGCACCGAAAGTCGGGTTTTGGCAACTTGTGGGTTTTGGTGTATTATGAGTTGTTTTGATTGGGTAATGCCCAATTGGCCTATTTTGATGTGATTCTCTTAATTTTTATCAGATACTACACCTGTGGAGGCCGACATTCGCGGTAAGACAATTGTCTCTTAGCGGTTTTGTACCGGAGTCGAGGTATGTGGCTTGTCTAACCTCGTGTGGGGGAACTTTCACCCCTAGGATATTATGTGATAGTTTAAATGCCTTGTACGCGAGGTGACGGGCGTGTACATGCGCTGGTTGTTGTAACACACACTATACCTAAATTGTCCGATTAATGATATTCCCGCTCTTAGCTGATAAAAGCGTTATTTTTACCCGGTATTAGTTAGAAAAGCATGATTAGCTAGGATTCAACATGTTTAACTACCTAGTTGGCCTACTTGAACTTCTTGATAAATTGTTGGCACTAGTTTCGGTGAAGTTGTAATTAAACATATTATATTCTCTCTAAGTGTTTTCCTTATTTGATGTGTTGGTGGACTGCGGGTTCGATTCCCGGAGATACCAGTGCTGTGGGTTCGATTCCCAGAGACCCGGAGTGATATTGTTTGTGGACTGCGGGTTCGATTCCCGGAGATTCAAGTTATTGAGATATGGACTGCGGATTCGATTCCCGGAGATCCGAGTTATTGAGATATGGACTGCGGGTTCGTTTCCCGGAGATCCGAGTTATTGAGATATGGACTGCGGGTTCGATTCCCGGAGATCTGTGTTATTAAGATATGGAATGCGGGTTCGATTCCCGAAGATCCTGAGTTATTGAGATGTGGACTGCAGGTTCGATTCCCGGAGATCCTGAGATTTATTGAGACATGGGCTGCTGGTTCGATTTCCAGAAATCCAGGGATACTATTATTAGGACTGCGGGTTCAATTCCTGTAGCTCCTGGATTGTTGGTTATGGAAAGGGACTGCTTGTTCAATTCCTATAGGTCCTGGACTTGTTAATTGAGTTTTATTACTTGTTGTTAGCTTAATTGTAGACGAATGCAGTAATCATTTTATTGTCGTTATTTCAGGATTATTGTTAATTAAACTGCTTCTTATTGTTATTATCATATTGTTATCGTTTTTCTCAGTAGGGCCCTGACCTTCCTCGTCACTACTCTATCGAGGTTAGGCTTGGCACTTACTAAGTACCGTCGTGGTGTACTCATGCTACTCTTCTGCACACTTTTGTTGTGCAGATCCAGGTACATCAGGACAGACTCATTCTAGGTGATATCAGCAGCACACTTGGAGACCTCGAGGTATGATCTGCTACATCCGCGGATCCGGAGGCGCTCCTTCTATTCTGATAGTTCTAGTGTGATGACCCGGCCTGTCATCATGTGAGTTATCACCCCGTTAACCCCGTTATCTGCTTGTTAATGTTGTAATATGTATGTTGGGTAAGTTTGAGTCAATCCGAATCGAGTTTGGCTGAAATTGAGACAAATAGTCTCTTAGAAGAAAGAATAGTTGAGAAAAGTCAGCTCGATGTTGACCTGTAAGTGAGAGAGCTCGGAATCGAATTCTGATGATTCGGTCAGCTCCGGGAGGTTGTTTGTGTGCTAGTAGAGCGATCGGAAGTGAATTTGGAGGTCCGGTGTAGTTTTAGGCGTGAATTGGCCAAAGTTGAATTTTGGCGATATCCGATCGATAGGTGAGATTTTGATTCTGGAGTCGGAATGGAATTCCGACAGTTGCAGTAGCTCCGGTGTGTGATTTTGGATGTGCATGCAAAATTTCAGGTCATTCGGAGATCGTTTGGTTGGGTTTATGGTTGAATGTGGGTTGTAGAAGTTTGAATGAAAACTTAGGCTTGAATTGCTTGAATTCGATGTTATTCTGTGTTAAAGTATGTGTTTTTATCATTGGAACGGGTTTGTATCGTGTTTTGGAGTATGTTTGTGGTTTTCGTTGGGGTTCCGGGGGCCTCGGGGTGAATCCGGACCATCATCCGACGTTTTGAAGCAATGAGAAGTCTGCTGTAAATTGCAGATCACTGGGCAAAAATCCAAGCCTTCGCATTCGCATGTCATGGGCCGCGTTCGCAAAGGCCAGGCGAGTCAAGCATCGCGATCGCGAGATAAGATACCGCGTTCGCGTAGGCCAGGATTCTTGAGCTTCGCGATCGCGTTCAGGGTATCGCGTTAGCGTAGGTTTGTGAGGGTGTGCATCGCGTTCGCGTGAGGTGTATCGCGAACGCGTAGAAGGAAAAAATTAGACGGCTGGGAGCTAGTGCATCGTGAACGCGTTGGGGAGGTCGCGTTCGCGAAGGTTAATCCGTTGCTGGGCATCGCGAACGCGTGGGAATGAACGCGAACGCGTAGAGTAAATGGCCCAGGCAATGAATTAAAACCAGAAACATTTCACATACGGGTTTATTTGCAAAACCCTCCATTTTTGAAGCCTAGAGAGTGGAAGTGAAGGGAAATAGGTGGAAATCATCGGGATATTGTCGGAGGTAAGTTTTATGGTTCATTTACGTGTTTTTATCTTAAAATCCCCCTTTATTTCACTGAAATTGGATCAAATTGTGGGGAAATATAGCCTAGGCCAGGGCTTTGGTAAAATACCGATTTGAGCGGGCAAATTGAGTCCGAATTTGGTAAATTTTATATGTCTAGACTCGTATTGAGACGAGGGTTACGAATCTGTAACTTTTATAATTTTTTGAGAAGCGCACCAAAAGTCGGGTTTTGATAACTTTGTGGGTTTTGATACAATTTGGATTATTTCGAATAAATTGCGTGAAATTAGCATATATTGATGCATTCTTTATGATTTTGAGCAGATTTAGAATCCGAGGAGATTGATTTGTGAGGCAAGCGCAAGGCGGATTGAAGCTTCTACCGGTTCAAGGTGAGTGCTGATAGTAACTAATGTACTGAGGGTTTGAAACCCCGTACAAGCACTTCACTATACTATGTTGAGATGAGACACGCGTCTTGTGACGAGCGTGGTGACATTGTGATTGGGGACTTGGACTTGGTCCTTCCCGACTAATTGTATACTGTGTGTTATGACTGATAATAAGTTTATAACTGTGCAATTGGGTTGATAGCCATATTTGGTGCCTTGTGCCGATCTGTAGAGCATTAGGGAACCTATAGAGTAAGGTGACCCTTATATCATGTTGGAAACATACACTCAGCCGTAGTTATAGATGTATAGCATAACATGAGCCCGTACTAGATGTGTACCTTGAGAGAGATTTTCTAGGGTGGAATTCCCTTTTCTAGCTGAGTGGCCTGAACGGCCAAGTCTATACCGATTGAGATAGGGTCAAGGACCCACTATGAGATTTTATATTGGGCCTGAAAGGCCAAGTCTATATTGACTGAGATAGGGTCAAGGACCCACTATGATATATTATATTGAGCCTGAGAGGCCACGTATATACTGACTAGGATAGGGCCGAGGACCCATTATGAGGTATTATATATACCTATATTGGATCGGGCTGCACGCCGCAATAATATACATGTAATATACATGTGGGACGGACTGCACGCCGCAGTAATATACATGTAATATACATGTAATATATATGTGGATCGGACTGCACGCCGCAGTATTATTGCGCTTGGGCTGTAGGAGCCCTTCGGAGTCCGAGTCTGCACACATTCTTAGTGAGCGCTGGAGTATATTATGGGATCGGGCTGCACGCCACAGTAGTATAGTTATATATATATATATATATATTGGATCGGACTGCACGCCGCAGTAATATTTGTGTGGATCGTGCTGCACACCACAGTATGATACCGCTTGGGCCTAGGGAGCCCCTCCAAAGTCTGTATATACCCCGAGTGAGCACCATCGACGTTAAATGGAGCGGGCTGCGCACCGCATTGGTATATGTATTGGAGCGGGCTGCGCGCCGCAGCATTATACTTATTCATATATATACTGAAATATTTATATGTTATAGACATATGTATATGTCTCCACATATTGAGATGGCTGTATGCCGTAGTGGTACGAGTGAGGATTGGTCAGTGTGGGACCTAGATGAGATAGATGTGGACTGGATATCGGAGTACCCATTATAGTGATGACTAACCAGTGAGGGTTGCCTTAGAATTGTTTAGTGATAGCACAGGAGTTCTTACTTTCTGTTATTGATTATTATTATTACTCACTGAGTCGAAATATACTCACCTCACTCCCCTGCACTTTTTGTGCAGATTCACAGGTGCCCGATAGCGGTTGAGTTGTTGTTGCTACCAGCTCATATCTACTTCTTGCGGAGACTACGAGGTAGCTGCCAGCGTCCGCAGAGCCTGTTTTCTCCTTCCTTATTATCTTGTTGTCTTCGTTTTGCCTAGACTTGTTTGTATAGGGATGTTACTTTGTAGAGGCTCAGTCTCGTGACACCACTATATGTTGGGACCGTATTTTTGTATGCTTTTACCATCACGCTTATCATTTGATGTGATCACGTGCTGTTTATGTTTAATTTGATTAATTGGAATTAATAATTGCTCTGGTTAAGAGGTAATATGGTCGGGCTTGCCTAGCATTGTGTTGGGCGCCATCACGACCGGTGTTTGGGTCATGATAAGTTGGTATCAGAGCCTAGGTTAACAGGTCTCGCGAGTCATGAGCCGGTTTAGTAGAGCATCGTGGATCGGTACAGTGTCGCCTGTACTTATCCTCGGGAGGCTGCAAACATTTTTAGGAAAAGTTTCAACTCTTGGAATTCTTGTCGTGCGATTATTTTTGACTTGAACTAATTTTTGAGACTCTATTCTCTCGCAGATGGCGAGAACTCGAGCTTCCGGACGTGGAGGACGACCACCACTACCACCTGCTAGAGGCCGTGGACGCGGCCGTGGTCGTGGCGGAGGTCGGGCAGCTGATGCAGTGCTAGCTGACCCACATCCCCCAGTTGCAGAGGTGCTAGCAGCACCAGTTCAGGCACTAGCTGTGCCCATTGTCATTCCGGGTCTACGGGAGACCCTGGCTCAGATACTAGCAGTCTGCACTTGCCTAGCACAAGCGGTTTCGGTTACTACTGCAACAGTTACATCAGGGATCGGGGGTGGTCATCAAACCCCCACAATACGCACTCCAGAGCCAGCAGTGCAGGGCATACAGACACCAGAGGCTCCTCCAGTTCAGCATGTGGTTCCGGTTCAGCCAGCAGATCAGGTTCAGGGGGACAGGGTCCCCAGCTATGACAGACGATGAGCAGCGTCATCTCAAGAGGTTCACCAGACTATCGCAGGCAGTTTGAGGTTCTCCGTCAGGGGGACATGACAGTGTCAGAGTACGAGATCAGGTTTACCGAGCTGTCTAGACATGCACAGTGGTTGGTTCCTTCCGAGAGAGAGAGGATTGGACGCTTTGTGGACGGCCTCATTTATCCCATTCGTATTATGATGACCCAAGAGAGGATTTTGAGTCGTACATTTAAGGAGGCTATGGATATTGCTCGCGACATAGAGTCAGATCATCGCAGAGAGCGGGACGAGAGGGAGGCCAAGAGGCCTCGAGGTTCAGCTAGTTCCAGTGGCACTCCGACCAGAGGCCAGAGTCAGCAGAGCCGAGGTCGCTCTTTTAGATTTTCGCAGTCGGGTCGCTCAGATCGCCGTAGGTGGTCTTCTAGACAGGGTTATCAGGGTTCACACTAGAGCCAGCCATCTCTCGGCGCCATGCCAGCTCAGAGTTCTTCACAGGCCCCATCTACTCAGGGTTCATCCCAGCCTAGTTCATCAGCTGGCCACTCCAGCGCTAGGGGTCCTTATCAGTCTCAGCCCCCAGCACCGGGGAGTTGCTACGAGTGCAGAGAGTTTGGGCGCCACCGCAGAGAGTGTCCACGCCTTGTTTCCAGGTTTTATCAGCAGAGGGGGCAGCTCTCATCATCTTATCAGCATAGGGAGCATCCCTTGTCATCTGGTCCTTCTACTTCAGCACCTGCCCCGCCAGCTAGGGGTAAGGGTCAGACAGCTAGGGGTTGCCCTCGAGGGGGAGGCCGATCAGGCGGACAGGCTAGATATTATGCTCTTCAGGGCCGATCTGAGGCCGTTGCTTCTGATGTTGTCATTACAGGTATTATTTCAGTCTGCCACAGAGATGCCTTAGTGTTTTTTGATCCCGGTTCTACTTATTCTTATGTGTCTACATATTTTGCTCCTCATTTGAGCACGACCCGAGGGTCTCTTGAGCTGCCAGTGTATGTATCTACCCCGGTAGGGGATACTATTGTTGTGGACCATGTATACCGGTCCTGTTTGGTCACCATTGGGGGTCTGGAGACCCGAGTGGACCTATTGTTTCTCAGCATGATTGATTTTGATGTTATATTGGGCATGGATTGGCTATCTCCATGTCATGCTATTCTGGACTGTCATGCTAAGACAGTCACCTTGGCTATGCCGTGCATTCAGAGGATCAAGTGGCGAGGCACGACTAAGTATGTACCTAGCAGGGTAATATCTTTCCTCAAGGCCCATCGAATGGTTGGGAAGGGATGTCTTTCTTATTTAGCATTTGCGCGGGAGGTCGAGGCCCAGACTCCCAGTATTGATTCTGTTCCCATTGTGCGGGACTTTCCTGATGTGTTTCCCTCAGACCTGTCGGGCATGCCGCCGGACAGCGATATTGATTTTGGGATCGATTTGGTGCCAGGCACTCAGCCTATTTCTATTCCTCCATATCGGATGGCACCAGCTGAGCTGAAGGAATTGAAAGAGCAGCTCCAGTTACTCCTAGATAAGGGGTTCATTCGGCCGAGTGTGTCACCGTGGGGTGCGCCAGTTCTGTTTGTTAAGAAGAAGGATGGCTCTATGAGAATGTGTACAGGCAGCTGAACAAAGTTACAATGAAGAATAAGTATCCTCTGCCTCGTATCGATGATTTATTTGATCAGCTCTAGGGAGTTAGGGTATTCTCGAAGATTGATCTTCGTTCAGGGTACCATCAGTTGAAGGTTAGAGAGTCCGACATTTCGAAGACTGCATTCAGGACCAGATATGGTCACTATGAGTTCCTTGTGATGTCTTTTGGGCTGACCAATGCCCCAGCAGCATTTATGCATCTGATGAACAGTGTGTTCAGGCCCTATCTTGATTCATTTGTGATTGTGTTCATTGATGACATTCTAGTCTACTCTCGTAGCCAGGAGGAGCATACTCAGCACTTGAGTATTGTATTGTAGAGATTGAGGGAGGAGAAGCTGTATGCCAATTTCTCCAAGTGCGAGTTCTGGCTTGAGACCGTGGCATTCTTAGGACACATGGTGTCTCGTGATGGTATTCAGGTAGATCCGAGGAAGGTAGAGGCAGTGCAGAGCTGGCCCAGACCGACCTCAGTTACTGAGATCCGTAGCTTTCTCGGATTGGCAGGGTATTATCGCCGATTCGTTCAGGGATTCTCTTCTATTGCTTCGCCCTTGACTAGATTGACTCAGAAGGGTGTTCTATTCATATGGTCCGAGGAGTGCAAGGAGAGCTTTCAGAAGCTCATGACAGCACTGACCACAGCACCAGTCTTGATTCTACCGTCAGCTTCAGATCCTTATACTGTGTATTGCGATACCTCAAGAGTTGCATTGGTTGTGTGTTGATGAAGGAGGGTAGGGTCATTGCTTATGTTTCTCGACAGTTGAAGCCCCATGAGAAGAACTACCGTGTTCATGATTTGGAGCTAGCAGTCATAGTTCATGCTTTGAAGATTTGAAGGCATTACCTTTATGGTGTCTCATGTGAGATGTACACGGATCATCGCAGTCTTCAGCATTTATTCAGACAGAAGGACCTTAATTTGAGACAGCGTAGGTGGTTGTAGTTGCTTAAGGATTATGACATCACTATCTTGTATCATCCGGGGAAGGCCAATGTGGTAGCCGATGCTTTGAGTCAGAAAGCGGTTAGTATGGGCAGCCTAGCTTTCATCCCAGTTGAGGAGAGGCCATTTGCTTGTGATGTTCAGACCCTAGCCATTCGGCTAGTGAGGTTGGATATTTCGGAGCCGAGTTGAGTGTTGGCTTGTGTTGTTTCTCGATCTTCCTTATATGATCGCATCGGGGAGCGACAATATGATGACCCACATTTGCTTGTCCTTAAGGACAGAGTGTAGCATAATGATGCTAGAGATGTGACTATCGACAGTGATGGTGTTCTGAGGATGCAGGGTTGTATATGCGTGCCCAATGTAGATGGTTTGCGGGAGTTGATACTTGAGGAGGCACGCAGTTCGCGGTACTCTATTCACCCAGGTGCCGCGAAGATGTACCAAGATTTTAGACAGCACTACTGGTGGAGGAGAATGAAGATGGATATTGTTAGGTAAGTAGCCAGGTGCCTCAATTGCCAGCAGGTCAAGTATGAGCATCAGAGATCGGGCGGTGTTCTTCAGCGTATGGTCATTCCCGAGTGGAAATGGGAGAGGATCACCATGGATTTTGTTACTGGACTCCCTCGGATAGCGAGGAAGTTTGATTATGTATGGGTGATTGTTGATCGGCTGACTAAGTCCGCACATTTCATCCCAGTTAGTACTACTTACTCATCGGAGCGGTTGGCAGCGATCTTTATTCGGGAGATTGTTAGGGTTGCATGGGGTCCCGGTGTCTATTATATCTGATAGAGGCACTCAGTTCACTTCTCAGTTTTGGAGAGCATTCCAGCAAGAGATGGGTACGCGGGTTGAGTTGAGCACCACATTTCACACCTAGACAGACGAGCAGTCTGAGCGCACTATTCAGATCCTGGAGGACATGTTGCGAGCATGTGTGATTGACTTTGGTGGATCGTGGGATGAGTTCTTGCCACTTGCTGAGTTCTCCTACAACAACAGTTATCAGTCGAGTATTCAGATGGCCCCGTACGAGGCATTGTATGACAGACGGTGTAGATCTCCCGTCGGATGGTTTGAGCCTGGTGAGGATAGATTGATAGGGACTAAGTTAGTTCAGGATGCTCTGGATAGAGAAAGGTTGATCCAGGAGAGGCTTCGCACAACACAGTCTCGCCAGAAGAGTTATGCGGACCGTAGAGTTCGAGAGTTGTCTTTCATGGTTGGTGATAGGGTATTGCTGAAGGTTTCACCCAAGAAGGGTGTCATGAGGTTCGGGAAGAAAGGGAAGCTGAGTCCCAGGTATATTGGTCCTTTTGAGATACTTAGGAGAGTTGGAGAGGTGGCATATGAGTTGGCCTTGCCACCCAGCTTATCCAGCGTTCACCCAGTATTCCATGTGTCTATGCTCCAGAAATATATCGAGGATCCGTCTCATGTATTAGACTTCAGTACCATTCAACTTGATGGTGATCTATCTTATGATGTGGAGCCAGTGGCTATTCTGGGTAGGTAGGTTCGAAGGTTGAGGTCCAAGAAGTTTGCTTCAGTCAAGGTGCAGTGGAGAGTTCGACCCTTGGAGGAGGCTACTTGGGAGGTTGAGTAGGAGATGCGGAGCAGATATGCCCACCTATTTGAGTCTCCGGGTATGTTTCTTGACCCGCTCGAGGATGAGCATTTTCTTAAGTTGGGGAGAATATGATGACCCGGCCCGTCATCATGTGAGTTATCACCCCGTTATCTCCATTTTCTGCTTGTTAATGTTGTAATATGTATGTTGGGTAAGTTTGAGTCAATCCGAATCGAGTTTGGCTGGAATTGAGACAAATAGTCTCTTAGAAGAAGGAATAGTTGAGAAAAGTCAGCTCGATGTTTACCTATGGGTTAGAGAGCTCGGAATCGAATTCTGATGATTCGGTCAGCTCCGGGAGGTCGTTTGTGAGCTAGAAGAGCGATCAGAAGTGAATTTGGAGGTCCGGTGTAGTTTTAGGCTTGAATTGGCGAAAGTTAAATTTTGGCGATATCCGATCGATAGGTAAGATTTTGATTCGGGAGTCAGAATGGAATTCCGACAGTTGCAGTAGCTCCGTTGTGTGATTTTGGATGTGCCTGCAAAATTTCAAGTCATTCGGAGATCGTTTGGTCGGGTTTATGGTTGAATATCGGTTGTAGAAGTTTGAATGAAAACTTAGGCTTGAATTGCTTGAATTCGATGTTATTCTGTGTTAAAGTATGTGTTTTTATCATTGGAACAATTTTTTATCGTGTTTTGGAGTATGTTGATGGTTTTCGTTGGGGTCCCGTGGGCCTCGGGGTGAATCCGGACCATCATCCGGCATTTTGAAGCAATGGGAAGTCTGCTGTAAATTGCAGATCACTGGGCAAAAATCCAAGCCTTCGCGTTCGCGTGTCATGGGCCGCGTTCGCGAAGGCCAGGCGAGTCAAGCATCGCGATCGCGAGACAGGGTACCGCGTTCGCGTAGGCCAGGATTCTTGAGCTTCGCGATCGCGTTCAGGGTATCGCGTTCGCGTAGGTTTGTAAGGGTGTGCATCGCGTTCGCGTGAGGTGTATCGCGAATGCGTAGAAGGAAAAAATCAGACGGCTGGGAGCTAGTGCATCGCGAACACGTTGTGGAGGTCGCATTCGCGAAGGTTCATCCGGAGCTGGGCATCGCGAACGCGTGGGAATGAACGCGAACGCGTAGAGTAAATGGCCCAGGCAGTGAATTAAAACCAGAAACATTTCACATACGGGTTCATTTGCAAAACCTTCCATTTTTGAAGCCTAGAGAGTGGAAGTGAAGGGAAATAGCTGGAAATCATCGGGATATTGTCGGAGGTAAGTTTTATGGTTCATTTACGTGTTTTTATCTTAAAATCCCCCATTATTTCACTGAAATTGGATCAAATTGTGGGGAAATTTAGCCTAGGCCAAGGCTTTGGTAAAATACCGATTTGAGCGGTCAAATGGAGTCCGAATTTTGTAAATTTTATATGCCTAGACTCGTATAGAGACGAGGGTTCCGAATATGTAACTTTTATAATTTTTCGAGAAGCGCACCAAAAGTCGGGTTTTGACAACTTTGTGGGTTTTGATACAATTTGGATTATTTTGAATGAATTGCATGAAATTAGCATATATTGATGCATTCTCTATGATTTTGAGCAGATTTGGCATCCGAGGAGATTGATTTGCGAGGTGAGTGGTGATAGTAACTAATGTACTGAGGGTTTGAAACCCCGTACTAGCACTTCACAATGCTATGTTGCGATGAGACACGCGTCTTGTGACGAGCGTGGTGACATTGTGATTGGGGACTTGGACTTGGTCCTTCCCGACTAATAGTATACTGTGTGTTATGACTGATAATAAGTTTATAACTGTGCAATTGGGGTGATAGCCATGTTTGGGGCCTTGTGCCGATTTGTAGAGCATTAGGGAACCTATAGAGCTAGGTGACCCTTATATCACGTTGGAAACAAACACTCAGCCGTAGCTATTGCTGTATAGAATAACATGAGCCCGTACTAGATGTGTATTTTGAGAGAGATTTTCTAGGGTGGAATTCCCTGTTCTAGCTGAGTGGGCCTGAAAGGCCAAGTCTATACTGATTAAGATAGGGTCAAGGACCCACTATGAGATGTTATATTGGGCCTGAAAGGTCAAGTCTATATTAACTGAGACAGGGTCAAGGACCCACTGTGATATATTATATTGAGCCTGAGATTGGATCGGGCTGCACGCCGAAGCACTATATGTATTGGATATACCTATATTGGACTGGGTTGCACGCCGCAGCAGTATATATATTGGATCGGACTGCACGCGGCAGTAATATACATGTAATATACATGTGGGACGGACTGCACGCCGCAGTATTATTGCGCTTGGGCTGTAGGAGCCCCTACGGAGTCTGAGTCTGCACACATTCTCAGTGAGCGATGGTATATTATGGCATCGGGCTGCGCGCCACATCAATATAGATATATATACATATATATATTGGATCGGACTGCACGCCGCAGTAATATTTGTGTGGATCGTGCTGCATGCCGTAGTATCATACCGCTTGGGCCTAGGGAGCCCCTCCAAAGTCTGTATACACCCACAGTGAGCGCCGTCGACATTAAATGGAGCGGGCTGCGCGCCGCAACGGTATATGTATTGGAGCGGGCTGCGCGCCGCATCATTATACTTATTCATATATATACTGAAATATTTATTTGTTATAGACATGTATATGTCTCCACATATTGAGATGGCTGTATACCGTAGTGGTACGAGTGAGAATTGGTCAGTGTGGGACCTAGATGAGATAGATGTGGACTGGATATCGGAGTACCCATTATAGTGATGACTAACCTGTGGGGGTTGCCTTAGAACTGTTTAGTGATAGCACAGGAGTTCTTACTTTCAGTTATTGTTTATTATTATTACTCACTGAGTTGAAATATACTCACCCCACTCCCCTGCACTTTTTGTGCAGATTCACAGGTGCCCGAGAGCAGTTGAGTTGTTGTAGCTGCTTGCTCATATCTACTTTTGCGGAGACTACGAGGTAGCTGCCAGCGTCCGCAGAGCGTGTTTTCTCCTTCCTTATTATCTTGTTGTCTTTATTTTGCCTAGACTTGTTTGTCTAGGGATGTTACTTTGTAGAGGCTCAGTCTCGTGACACCACTATATGTTGGGACCGTATTTTTGTATGCTTTTACCATCACGCTTATCATTTGATGTGATCACGTGCTATTTATGTTTAATTTGATTAATTGGAATTAATAATTGGCTGGATTAAGAGGTAATATGGTCGGGCTTGCCTAGCATTGTGTTCGGTGCCATCACGACCGGGGTTTGGGTCGTGACATCTAGTAGATGTTTTCCTTCATTTCGTTGTTTTAGACACTCTTTACACATAGAGCCACAGTTGTATTTCTTCTAGTCTGTGTTACCCGTGGGATTTCGGGTCTTGGTGGTATTTTTTATACAGTGTGTTGACGAGTGTATGTGCCAAGCGGTATGGATTACATTCCTATTTATTTCACTTTCCGCTATTTCTTGTTTAAAGTTCATAAACTTGTACATTCCCCAAAGTGTTAGGCTTACCTATTCGTGGGGACTAGGTGCCGTCATGACATGTTTATGATTGGTGAACTAGGGTCGTGACAAGTTGGTATCAGAGCTCTAGGTTCATAGGAGTCACGGGACACAGACCGGTTACTTAGAGTCTCGCTGATCGATACAGAGACGTCTGTATTTATCTACGAGGGGGCTATGTAACTGTTTAGGAAACTTTTCATTTCTTTTGGATTCCTTGTCGTGCGACATTTTTGGCACTAAATCTAAAATACTGCTTTCTATTCGCTCACAGATGGTCAGGACACGTGCTACTCGCGACGATCAGGTACCCGTGCCCCCTGTTGCCGCCGTCAGAGGCCGAGGCTAGGTAGAGGACGAGGACGCGCTCGAGGTGCAGCCACAGCACCCGCGTGTGCTGCCGCTGAAGTGCCACAGGTGGATCAGGTTAGAGCGCAGACGCCTGGTACACCGACTACAGCTGATACTACTCCAGCACTCCAGGAGACCCTGGCCAAGTTTATGAGTATGTATACCACTTTGGCTCAGGCATGGTTTCTCCCTCTCACTGCAGCCACATCCCAAACTCCCGCAGCCGTTACACTAGAGCAGCGTGTGCCAGTGGGACAGGTTCTAGAGATTATGATTATACCTCCTGCTGCCCCAGCACAGCTCGGAGGTTGACCAGCTGCCTCTGAGGACGAGCAACGTAGATTGGAGAGGTTCAAGAAATATGACCCTCCAGTGTTTAGTGGTTTGGCTTCAGATGATGCATTGGGTTTTCTAGAGGAGTGTCATCGTATTCTTCGTACTATGGGGATTGTGGAGACCGGCGGGGTTTCCTTCACTGCTTTTCAGTTTCGTGGGGCCGCTTATGATTGGTGGCGCACGTATGAGTTGGATAGTCCAGAGAAGTCTGCATCATTGACCTGGACGCAATTTTCAGATTTGTTTTTGAGTGAGTTTGTTCCCCAGAGCCTTAGGGATTCTTGGCGCTCGGAGTTTGAGCGGTAGCGATAGGGCTCCATGTCGGTATCGGAGTATGCTATCGGTTTCACCCGTCTAGCCAGGCATGCACCTGCTTTTGTAGCCACGGTCCGGGAGAGAGTGCGGAGATTTATTAAGGGCATGATTTCGCTGATCCGATCCAGAATGGCCAAAGAGTTGGAGTCGGATATATCCTATCAGCATGCAGTGAGCAATGCCAGGAGGATCGAGAGTATGCTCCCTAGAGAGCGGGGAGAGAGGGAGGCCAAGAGGTCTCGTGAGTCGGGCCATTTCTCTGGTGCCCGCACTTCAGCAGCCGGTCGTTTTGGCAGGGGTTATTCTGGTCGACCAGTTCACTTAGCATTGCCAGTAGTCGGTAGTACTCCAGCTCTTCCAGCACCTCAGGAGCCTTATTATGCTCCCCCAGTTTCCAGTGCACCTCCTGCGCGGGGTACCTCCGGGGGTCAGACTAGTGGGGGTGAGGCCGGTCAGTCACATCCACCGCGTCCTCCCAGAGCTTGCTTTGAGTGCGGGGATACTCGCCATCTGGTTAGGGAGTACCCTCGGCATAGGAGAGGAACACCTCCTAGTCTTTGTAGCATCTGCATGGTTCTCAGGGCCTGCAGGCTATCATTCCAGCTCCAGCTACCACTCCACCTGCCCAGCCAGCCAGGGGCAGGGGTCATGGTGCCAGAGGCCGCCCTCGAGAGAGGGGACATGCCGGATTCTATGCTATTCCTGATCGCGCTGCAGCTGTTGCATCTGATTCTGTTATCACAAGTATTATTCTGGTTAGTCACAGGGAGGCATCGGTTCTATTCGACCCTCGTTCCACTTTCTCATATGTGTCTTCTTATTTTGCTTCTCATCTGGGTGTGCCTCGGGATTCTTTGAGTGCCCCCATTTATGTTTCCACTCCGATGGGTGATTCTTTGGCTGTGGACCATGTGTATCGGTCACGTTTGGTTACCATTTGTGATTTTGAGACAAGAGCGGATCTATTGTTGCTCGGGATGGTCGATTTTGATATTATTCTGGGCACGGACTGGTTGTCGCCCCATTATGCTATTTTTGATTGTCACGCCAAGTCTGTGATTCTGGCTATGCTAGGCATTCCACATATTGAGTGGAGTGGTACTCTAGATCACACCCCTAGCCCTGTCATTTTCTTTCTCAGAGCTCAGCGTATGGTTGAGAAGGGTGTGCTGCTTATTTAGCTTATGTGCGGGACATCAGTATTGACACTCCCTCTATTGATTTCGTTCTTGTGGTACGTGACTTTGCTAATGTATTTCCAGCTGATCTCCCGGGTATGCCGCACGACAGAGATATTGATTTTGCTATTCTACCGTACCGTATGGCTCTTCCAGAGTTGAAGGAATTGAAGGATCAGTTATAGGAGTTATTGGGCAAGGGTTTCATTCGACCCAGTGTTTCGCCGTGGGGTGCTCCTGTGTTGTTTGTGAAGAAAAAGGATGGTTCTATGCGTATGTGTATTGACTATCGTCAGCTGAACAAGGTTACAGTGAAGAACCGGTATCCTTTGCCTCGCATTGATGATTTATTTGACCAGCTACAGGGCGCACAGGTGTTTTCTAAGATTGATTTGCGCTCTGGGTATCATCAGCTGAAGATTCGGGAGCCAGATATCCCGAAGACTGCCTTCGGGACTCGGTATGGTCACTATGAGTTCCTCGTGATGTCTTTTGGGCTGACTAATGCCCCAACAGCCTTTATGCATTTGATGCACAGTGTGTTCAGGCCATATCTGGACTCGTTCGTGATTGTTTTCATTGATGATATTCTAGTATATTCCCGGAGTCGGGAAGAGCACGAGCAGCATTTGAGGATAGTGCTTCAGATTCTAAGGGAGAAGCAACTATATGCCAAGTTCTCCAAATGTGAATTCTGGTTGAGTTCAGTGGCTATTTTGGGCCACGTGGTGTCGAGTGATGGTATTCGAGTAGATCTGAGGAAGGTGGAGTCCGTGCAGAGTTGGCCCAGACCCTCCTCCGCTACTGAGATTCGCAGTTTCCTTGGTTTTGGTGCATAATTACCATCGGTTTGTGAAGGGGTTTTCATCTATTGCAGTCTCGATGACTAGGTTGACCTAGAAGGGTGCCCAGTTTAGGTGGTCGGATGAGTGTGAGGCAAGCTTTCAAAAGCTCGAGACAGCTTGGACTACGACGCTAGTGTTGGTTGTAACCACAGGTTCATGGCTACATATAGTGTAGTGTGATGCATTGTATAATAGACTTGGTGCGTGTTGATGCAGAATGGTAAGTTTATTACATATGCTTCGTGACATTGAAGATCCACGAGAAGAATTATTCAGTTCATGATTTGGAATTAATTGCCATTGTTCACGCCTTGAAGATTTGGCGTCATTACTTGTATGGGGTTCCTTGTGAGATCTACACTAATCACCGGAGCTTGCAGCACTTGCTTAAGGAAAAGGACCTGAATATGCGTCAGAGGAGATGGTTGGAGCTACTGAAGGACTATGATATTACTATCCTCTATCATCCGGGCAAGGCTAATGTGGTTGCCGATGCCTTGAGTCGTCGGGCAGAGAGTTTGGGGAGTTTGGCATATCTACCAGCTTCGGAGAGGCCTATGGCGATGGATGTTCAGGCTTTATCCAGGCAGTTTGTTAGACTGGATCTTTCGGAGCCCAGCCGGGTTCTGGCTTGTGTGGTTTCTCGGTCTTCTCTATTTGATCGCATCAGGGAGCGTCAGTTCCACGACCCTCATTTGCTTGTCCTTCAGGATAGAGTTCGGCGTGGTGATACTCGAGATGTTACCATTGGGGATGATGGAGTTATGAGGATTCAGGGGCGTATCCGTGTCCCAATGTAGATTATCTTCGAGAGCTGATTCTAGTAGAGGCCCATAGTTCGCGGTATTCCATCCATCCGGGTGCCGCGAAGATGTATCAAGACTTGAGATAGCATTACTGGTGGAGGCGGATGAAGAGAGATATAGTTGATTATGTTTCTAGATGCCTCAACTGCCAGCAGGTGAAGTATGAGCATCAGCGTCCGGGTGGATTGATGCAGCAGATTGAGATTCCAGAGTGGAAATAGGAGCACATTACCATGGATTTTGTGTCTGGACTTCCACGGACTATTAGGAAGTTTGATTCCATTTGGGTTATTGTGGATCTGCTGACCAAGTCCGCCTATTTTATACTGGTTAGCACTACATATTCATCGGAGCGACTGGCTGAGATCTATATTAGAGAGATTGTTCAGCTGCACGGTATTCCAGTTTCCATCATTTCAGATAGAGGCACTTAGTTCACTTCACGGTTCTGGAGAGCCGTACAACGGGAGTTGGGTACTCGGGTGGAACTGAGCATAGCGTTTCATCCCCAGACTGATGGTCAGTCCGAGTGCACTATTCACATTTTGGAGGATATGCTTCGTGCATGCGTGATTGAGTTTGGAGCTTCATGGGATCACCTCTTGCCACTGGCGGAGTTTGCTTATAACAACAGCTACCAGTCCAGTATTCGGATGGCACCGTATGAGGCCCTATATGGTAGGAGGTGCATGTCTCCCGTGGGTTGGTTCGAGCCGGGCGAGGCCAGGCTGCTAGGTACTGATATGGTTCAGGATGCAATGGACAAGGTCAAGGTGATTCAGGACAGACTTCGTGCAGCCCAGTCTAGAGAGAAGAGTTATGCGGACAAGAAGGTTCGCGATGTGGCTTTTATGGTTGGTGAGCGGGTTTCGCTTCGAGTCTCGCCCATGAAGGGCGTTGTGAGGTTTGGGAAGAAAGGGGAGCTGAGTCCTAGATTTATTGGCCCTTTTGAGATTTTGAGGCGTGTTGGAGAGGTTGCTTATGAGTTGGCCTTACCTCCCAGCCTAGCCGGAGTCCACCCCGTATTTCATGTCTCTATGCTCCGTAGATACCGTGGTGACCCGTCGCATGTATTGGATTTCACTTATGTTCAGCTAGACATGGATCTGTCTTATGTTGAGGAGCCAGTTGCCATTCTAGACAGGCAAGTCAGGAAGCTAAGGTCAAAGAGCATCGCTTCAGTAAAGGTTCAGTGGCGGGGTCAGCCGGTCGAGGAGGCGACTTGGGAGACCGAGCAGGATATGCGCAGCCAGTACCCTCATCTTTTCACCACTCTAGGTATGTTTTCTATGCTCCTTTGAGGACGAACGAATCTTTTAAGTATGGGAAGATGTAATGACCCGGCCGGTCATTTTAGAAAATAACGCCCCGATCCCCAATTTAACTGTTCCCCTAAGTTCATTCCTGCTATTGTGGTTTGCCGGGAGGGTCGGTTCTGGAATTCGGAGTGTTTTGGGACATTTAGTCCCTAAATAGAAGCTTTATAATTGGAAAATGGCCCATAGCTGGAACAGTGTTAAGACGACCTCGGAGCAGAAATCCAATGGTTCCATTAGCTCCGTTAGGTGATTTCGGGGTTGGGAGCGCGTACTGAATATATTTTGGAGGTACGTAGCTCAATTAGTCTTGAAATGCCGAAGTTTCAAATTTTGGCGAATTCGAACGATAGGTGAGATTTTGATCCGAGGGTTGGAATGGAATTACGACTATTGCTGTAGCTTTGTTATGTGATTTTGGATATGTCCGCAAATTTTCAGGTTATTCGGACGTCGTTTGGTCGGGTTTTTGATTGAATGTTGATTTCGGAAGTTTTGAAGAAAACTTAGGCTTGAATCCGTGTGAAAATGGTAATTTTGATGTTTAGGATGGTGTTTTTATAATTGGAACAAGTTCATATCGTGTTTTGGAGTATGTTGGTGGTTTTCGTTGGGGTCCCGAGAGCCTCGGGATGAATTCGGGGGTCCAAACGGACTAATTTGTGCCCAAGACACTGCTGTTTTCTGCTGCAATAATTGCAGAACAATTTTGCTCTCCGCGATCGCGGAGATGGCCATGCGATCGCGTAAGGTGTGGTGGTAATGCATCGCGATCGCGATGCCAAGGATGCAATCGCCTAGGGGGAAAGCCCGGAGCTCTGCGATCGCGAGGTGAGGTGTGCGATCGCTTAAGTCTGGAAGTTGAGGCATTGCGATCGCGTGAGGTCGTGTGCGATCGCGTGAGGTCAGGTCCGGATTCAATGCGATCGCGGGGCTGGAGTTGCGATCGTGTAGGGACCGTTGGCTGTTCACTGCGATCACGTGCCATATTCTGCCATCGCGTAGAAGAAAAATCAGACCCCAGGCATGTGTGAATCGTGATCGCGAGCCCAGTGCTGCGATCGCGTAGAGTTAATTGGCCTGCCAGTGACTGTAAGTCCAGAAATATTTCAGTCGCGACCCCATAAACAAAAAACACCATTTTTGAGCTCCAAGAGAGGAAATTGAAGGGGAAACGCTGGGATATCATCGGGAAATCATCGGGGGTAAGTTTCATGACCTTAATTCGTTAGTTTATCAAGAAATCCGTAATTATTTCACTGAAAATGGAAGATTTAAGGTGGGTTTGCGCCCTAGGCCTAAATTTTAGAAAACCTTTGATTTGAATGGGCAAACGGAGTCCGATTTTGATAAACTTTATATGCACGGACTCGTGTTGAGATAAGGAACCCGAATATATAACTTTCGTGATTTTTTGATAATCACACCGAAAGTCGGGTTTTGGCAACTTGTGGGTTTTGGTGTATTTTGAGTTGTTTTGATTGAGTAATGCCCAATTGGCCTATTTTGATGTGATTCTCTTGATTTTTATCAGATACTACACCTGTGGAGGTCGACATTCACGGCAAGAGAATTGTCTCTTAGCGGTTTTGTACCGGAGTCGAGGTAAATGGCTTGTCTAACCTCGTGTGGGGGAACTTTCATCCCTAGGATATTATGTGATAGTTTAAATGCCTTGTACGCGAGGTGACGGGCGTGTACATTCGCTGGTTGTTGTAACACACACTTTACCTAAATTGTCCGATTAGTGATATTCCTGCTCTTAGCTGATAAAACCGTTATTTTTACCCGGTATTAGTTAGAAAAGCATGATTAGCTAGGATTCAACATGTTTAATTTCCTAGTTGGCCTACTTGAACTTCTTGATAAATTGTTGGCACTAGTTTCGATGAAGTTGTAATTAAATATATTATATTCTCTCTGTGTGTTTTCCTTATTTGATGTGTTGGTGGACTGCGGGTTCGATTCCTGGAGATCCTAGGGCTGTGGGTTCGATTCCCAAAGACCCAGAGTGATATTGTTTGTGGACTGCGGGTTCGATTCCCGGAGATCCGAGTTATTGAGATATGGAATGCGGGTTCGATTCCCGGAGATCCGAGTTATTGAGATGTGGACTGCGGGTTCGATCCCCCGAGATCCTGAGTTATTGAGATATGGATTGCGGGTTCGATTCCGGAGATCCTGAGTTATTGAGATATGGACTGCGGGTTCGATTCCCGGAGATCCTGAGTTATTGAGATATAGATTGCGGGTTCGATTCCCAGAGATCCCGATTTATTGAGACATGGGTTGTGGGTTCGATTCCCGGAGACCCAGGGATACTGTTATCGGGACTGCGGGTTCAATTCCTGTAGATCCTAGATTGTTGGTTATGGAAAGGGACTGCAGGTTCAATTCCCATAGGTCCTGGACTTGTTAATTGAGTTTTGTTACTTGTGTTTAGCTTAATTGTAGACGATTGCAGTAATCCTTTTATTGTCGTTATTTCAGGATTATTATTAATTAAACTGCTTATTTTTGTTATTATCATTTTGTTATCGTTTCTCTCAGTAGGGCCCTGACCTTCCTCGTCACTACTCCATCGAGGTTAGGCTTGGCACTTACTGAGTACCTCCGTGGTGTACTCATGCTACTCTTCTGCACACTTTTGTTGTGCAGATCCAGGTACATCAGGACAGAACCATTCTAGGTGATATCAGCAGCACACTTGGAGACCTCGAGATATGATCTTCTACGTCCGCGGATCCGGAGGCCCTCCTTCTATTCTGATAGTTCTAGTAGATGTTTTCCTTCATTTCGTTGTTTTAGATACTCTTTACACATAGAGCCACAGTTGTATTTCTTCTAGTCTGTGTTACCCATGGGATTCCGGGTCTTGGTGGTATTTTTTATACAATGTATTGACGAGAGTATGTGCCAAGCGGCATGGATTACATTCTTATTTATATCGTTTTCCGCTATTTCTTGTTTAAAGTTCATAAACTTGTACATTCCGCAAAGTGTTAGGCTTACCTAGTAGTGGGGACTGGGTGCCGTCAAGACATGTTCATGATTGGTGAACTAGGTTCGTGACAAGTTGGTATCAGAGCTCTAGGTTCATAGGAGTCACGGGACACAGACCGGTTACTTAGAGTCTCGCTGATCGATACGGAGACGTCTGTATTTATCTATGAGGGGCTATGTAACTGTTTAGGAAACTCTTCCTTTCTTTTGGATTCCTTGTCGTGCGACATTTTTGGCACCAAATATAAACTATTGCTTTCTATTCTCTCACATATGGTGAGAACACGTGCTACTCGCGACGATCAAGTACCGCGCCCCCTGTTGCCGCCGTCAGAGGCCGAGGCCGAGGTAGACGACGAGGACGCGCCCGAGGTGCAGCCACAGCACCCGCGCGCGCTGCCGCTGAGGTGCCACAGGTGGATCAGGTTGGAGCGCAGGCGCCTGGTACACCAACTACAACTGCTACTACTCCAGCACTCCAGGAGACCCTGGCCCAGTTCATGAGTATGTATACCACTCTGGCTCAGGCAGGGTTGCTCCCTCTCACTGCAGCCATATCCCAGACTCCCGCAACCGTTACACTTGAGCAGCGAGTACCAGTGGGACAGGTTCCAGAGATTATGATTATGCCTCCTGCTGCCCCAGCACAGCCCGAAGGTGGACCAGCTGCCTCTGAGGACGAGCACCGTAGATTGGAGAGGTTCAAGAAATGTGACCCTCCAGTGTTCAGTGGTTTGGCTTCAGATGATGCATTGAGTTTTCTGGAGGAGTGTCATCGCATTCTTCGTACTTTGGGGATTGTGGAGATCAGCGGGGTTTCCTTCACTGCTTTTCAGTTTCGTGAGGCCGCTTATGATTGGTGGCGCACGTATGAGTTGGATAGTCCAGAGGAGTCTGTTTCATTGACTTGGACGCAATTTTCAGATCTGTTTTTGAGGGAGTTTGTTCCCTAGAGACTTAGGGATTCTTGGCGCTCGGAGTTTGAGCGATTGCGACAGGGCTCCATGTCAGTATCGGAGTATGTGATCATTTTTACCAGTCTAGCCAGGCATGCACCAGCTTTGGTAGCCACGGTCGGGGAGAGGGTGCGGAGATTTATTAAGGGCCTGATTCCGCTGATCCGGTCCAGCATGGCCAGAGAGTTAGAGACAGATATATCTTATCAGCAGGCAGTTAGCATTGCCAAGAGGATCGAGAGTATGCTCCCTAGAGAGCGGAGAGAAAGAGAGGCCAAGAGGTCTCGTGAGTCGGGCCATTTCTCTGGTGCCCGCACTTCATCAGCCGGTCGTTTTGGCAGGGGTTATTCCGGTCGACCAGTTCACTCGGCATTGCCCGCAGCCGGTAGTACTCCAGGTCTTCCAGCACCTCAGGAGCCTTATTATGCTTCACCAGTTTCCAGTGCGCCTCCTGTGCGGGGTACCTCCAGGGGTCAGACCAGTGGGGGTGAGGCTGGTCAGTCACAGCCACCGCGTCCTCCTAGAGCTTGTTTTGAGTGCGGGGATACTCGCCATCTAGTTAGGGAGTGCCCCCGGCATAGGAGAGGAGCACCTCGTCAGTCTTCGCAGCATCCGCGTGGTTCTCAGGGCCAGCAGGCTATCATTCCAGCTCCAGCTGCCACTCTACTTGCCCAGCCAGCCAGGGGCGGGGATCAGGGTGCCAGAGGCCACCCTCGAGAGAGGGGACAAGCCATATTCTATGCTATTCTTGATCGCGCTGCAGCTGTTGCATCTGATTCTGTTATCACAGGTATTATTCTGGTTAGTCACAGGGAAGCATCGGTTCTATTCGACCCTGGTTCCACTTTCTCATATGTGTCTTCTTATTTTGCTTCTCATCTGGGTGTGCCTCGGGATTCTTTGAGTGCCCCCATTTATATTTCCACTCCGATGGGTGATTCTTTGGCTGTGGACCTTGTGTATCGGTCATGTTTGGTTACCATTTGTGATTTTGAGACCAGAGCGGATCTATTGTTGCTCGGGATGGTCGATTTTGATATTATTCTGGGCATGGACTGGTTGTCGCCCCATTATGCTATTCTTGATTGTCATGCCAACACCATTACGTTGGCTATGCCAGGCATTCCACGTATTGAGTGGAGTGGTACTCTAGATCACACCCCTAGCCGTGTCATTTCCTTTCCTAGAGCTCAGCGTATGGTTGAGAAGGGGTGTGCTTTTTATTTAGCTTATGTGCGGGACGTCAATATTGACACTCCCTCTATTGATTCCGTTCATGTGGTACGTGACTTTGCTTATGTATTTCCAGCTGATCTCCCGGGTATGCCGCCCGACAGAGATACTGATTTTTCTATTGATTTGTTGCCGGGCACTCAGCCCATTTGTATTCCACCGTACCGTATGGCTCCTCCTGAGTTGAAGGATTTGAAGGATCAGTTACAGGAGTTATTGGGCAAGGGTTTCATTCGACCCAGTGTTTCGCCTTAGGGTGCTCCTGTGTTGTTTGTGAAGAAAAAGGACGGTTCTATGCGTATGTGTATTGACTATCGTCAGCTGAACAAGGTTACAGTGAAGAACCGGTATGCTTTGCCTCACATTAATGACTTATTTGACCAGCTACAGGGCGCACAGGTGTTTTCTAAGATTTATTTGCGCTCTGGGTATCATCAGCTGAAGATTCGGGAGCCAGATATCCCGAAGACTGCCTTCGGGACTCGGTATGGTCACTATGAGTTCCTCGTGATGTCTTTTGGGCTGACTAATGCCCCAGCAGCCTTTATGCATTTGATGCATAGTGTGTTCAGGCCTTATCTGGACTCGTTCGTGATTGTTTTCATTGATGATATTCTAGTATATTCCCAGAGTCGGGAAGAGCACGAGCAGCATTTGAGGATGTGCTTCAGATTCTGAGGGAGAAGCAGCTATATGCCAAGTTCTCCAAATGTGAATTCTGGTTGAGTTCAGTCACATTTTTGGGCCACGTGGTGTCGAGTGATGGTATTCGAGTAGATCCGAGGAAGGTGGAGTCCGTGCAGAGTTGGCCCAGACCCTACTCTGCTACTGAGATTCGCAGTTTCCTTGGTTTGGCGGGCTATTACCGTCATTTCGTAGAGGGGTTCTCTTCGATTGCAGCACCTATGACCAGATTGACCCAAAAGGGTACCCCTTTTCAGAGGACAGATGAGTGTGAGGCGAGCATTCAGAAGCTCAAGACAGCTTTGACTTCGGCTCCTATAATGGTGTTGCCTATAGGTTCGGTCCTATACAGTATATTGTGATGCCTCACGAGTTGGGCTCGGTGTAATATTGATGCAGAACGGTAAGGTGATTACCTACGCGTCCAGACAGCTGAAGGTGCATGAGAAGAACTATCATGTTCATGATGTGGAGTTAGCTTCCATTGTTCACGCCTTGAAGATTTGGTGTCATTACTTGTATGGGGTTCCTTGTGAGATCTATACTGATCACCGGAGCTTGCAGCACTTGCTTAAGCAGAAGGACTTGAATATGCGTTAAAGGAGATGGTTGGAGCTACTGAAGGACTATGATATTACTATCCTCAATCATCCGGGCAAGGCAAATATGGTTGCCGATGCCCTGAGTCGTCGGGCAGAGAGTTTGGGGAGTTTGGCATATCTACTAGCTTCGGAGAGTCCTATGGCGATGGATGTTTAGGCTTTAGCCAGGCAGTTTGTTAGACTGGATCTTTCAGAGCCCAGCCGGGTTCTGGCTTGTGTGGTTTCTCGGTCTTCTCTATTTGACCGCATCAGGGAGCGTCAGTTCGACGACCCTCATTTGCTTGTCCTCCAGGATAGAGATCGGCGTGGTGATACTCGAGATGTTACCATTGGGGATGATGGAGTTATGAGGATGCAGGGGCGTATCTGTGTGCCCAATGTAGATTATCTTCGAGAGCTGATTCTAGTAGAGGCCCATAGCTCGCGGTATTCCATCCATCCGGGTGCCGCGAAGATGTATCAAGACTTGAGACGGCATTACTGGTGGAGGCGGATGAAGAGGGATATAGTTTATTATGTTTCTAGATACCTCAACTGCCAGCAGGTGAAGTATGAGCATCAGCGTCCGGGTGGATTGATGCAACAAATTGAGATGGTCAGTCCGAGCGCACTATTCAGATTTTGGAGGATATGCTCCGTGCGTGCGTGATTGAGTTTGGAGGTTTATGGGATCACTTCTTTCCACTGGCGGAGTTTGCTTATAATAATAGCTACCAGTCCAGTATTCAGATGGCACCGTTTGAGGCCCTATATGGTAGGAGGTGCAGGTCTCCCGTGGGTTGGTTCGAGCCGGGCGAGGCCAGGTTGCTAGGTACTGATATGGTTCAGGATGCAATGGACAAAGTGAAGGTGATTCAGGACAGACTTCGTGCAGCCCAGTCTAGGCAGAAGAGTTATGCGGACAAGAAGGTTCGCGATGTGTCTTTTATGGTTGGTAGCGAGTTTTGCTTCGAGTCTCACCCATGAAGGGCGTTATGAGGTTTGGGAAGAAAGGGAAG